>JAMKCH010085860.1:0-48025 GCA_023653785.1 Ophioderma brevispina
ATCTTAAGTAGCATGTGTGGTTGGAGGATTTCCATTCAAAGCGTGTAGGTATGTCAATAAAACCAGTATTGTACAAGGTGAACTCTATCATATCCAGTACTCTGTGATACCACGAACAGTCCAGGTTTTTAGATCTTGGCCTTCGGAAAAATAACAAAAGGTGTTAAACTGCAAAGGAATGGGTCCCCGAGGTGACCTCTATGTAGGCACGGACAAACAAAATCTTGACCATGTATGTGGTCACATTCGGTTGTATTTTGGAATGGCTTATGTCCTCAGCGTGCCATGATAAAGAGGGGGCGGAATCGCGTCTCCTAACGTTGCAAGCTAAAATTAAACTAGATGCCATCTTATGGAGGTACAGAAGGAATCAGTTCCGTACTCGCATTCTAGACGAGCGGTGGGCGGACACCACACTTGCCCGAAGACCAAATGACTTTAATTTAATTCCCCATTAGATCTTCATACGCGCATTCGAAAGATAGTTTTCATCGTTAAACTGTTACGTTTGGTGATGACAAGCTGATAAAACCTCTGCATTATTAATGATTGTACCACCATAGATACAGCTGCTGAAAAACTGCTTATATCTACCATAACATACGTATTGTTGGCACAGTATCTGAACCATATCTAAGGAAACGTAAGGTTGCTTTGTCTCAGGGGACCCTCTTGAGAGCCACAATATTGTATATGGTCTTGCCTCCCCTACTAAGGGCGCATGGTACGTGCGTCTTTCTGTTATTACTTCTAAGCTTTGCGGCAACTTCAAGTTGCAATTAGTGTTTGTCCCAGTGCTTGTGCAGCAAGCTTGTCATAGGTAGCGATCAACTTAAAAACATCTTTCAACGAACTCATGCTAAATTAGTACAATTGTTTTGCCGGAAGATGATCACGGAGACTTCTTGGCATTGATCATGAAAGCTAATAAATTGACAAAGCGGAAATACAATACAGGCCTGATAACGCCCAAGTTGCAGTGGAGTAGCTAGCAGGTTTCGGGGCCCGTGGACAAAAAAAAATGGGGGCCCATGGGTATGCTCGAAAAAAACTTGGTGATCGCGATTGCATAATAATATTTTTTTTTTTTTTTGTGTGGTAAATTGAAGTAGAAGGGTGCTAAAAGTTTGTGCCTAGAACAAAGAGCGTTGTAAAAAAAAAAGAAAGTCTAAAAACCTCTCTTATTCGAGATTTGCCTTAAAAACGTAACTTGTCTCAACTCCTAATGCAATTTTAGATTCAAAATTGAGGTTGTTGCGAACAAGGAAACCCTGGACCAACAGTTATTATTTCGCGTATGTATCTGAAGAAAAATGTTACTCAATTAATACAATCTGAATGCAAATTAATGATAGAGCTTACATAATAGTTTGAGAGCCCGACCCCTCGAACACTCTTGGAAAAATCCCGAAAAATATGAGTTAAGAGGTGGGGACATATCTCTCTCATCTATTCCTCCAATCTCTTAGGACCTTTAATCCCCGGGCCCAATTCTCAATTTCTGCAGAAACAAAGTGTTTAGACTTTAATAAATAGCATTCAAGGCTGAATGTGGCCTTGTGTCAAAAACGGCAAGAAGTGGGTCCAAAATTTATGAGAAAACACAACAAGTCATCTTGGGCCCATACACGGGTCACTGATCCACGCTAAATAAAAGTATGCTTTAGTTCCTTCAAGGGCCCCTTCCGGGCCTTTTTCTCCAAACTCATTTTCTCTCTAGAACGCTCGGGCCCCCTAATTCCTCATTATTCTAGAAAAACTAGTTGCTATACATTAATAAGTAGTATTCAGGTCTGAATTTACGCATTGTGGTCCAAATACTGGCAAGAAGTTGATCAAAACTTTAGCGAAAACAGAACACTCTTGGGGCCCATGACACTGGTCCCTGAATCCACGCAACGAAAGTATGCTTTACAGTCTTCAATGGCGCCTCGCGGCCTTTCTTTCTCCAAACTTTCAGAGGCCCATTCTCATTTAATTCAGCAACAACAACTATGCTAAGACATCAATGAGTAGCATATCCAGGTCTGAATTGCCATTGGATCAATTAGGCCCGGAAGGGATTTAAACTTAGATAGTACAGAATAACAAATAAAATTGAAATTAAATAGCACTCTTCTCCCGTATTGGTATCAGGCATTCTAGAGGGGCCCGGATTTAATAACTATGATGAAGTTATTAGAGCGATAGCGTTAGGCCCTGTTTTTGAAAATTTGCAATTCTTATCATTAGTTGTTCTCCTCCTCCCTTTCCTCTCTCTTTCCCCTCTTGTTCTCTCTCTTTCTTTCTTTTTCCGCTTTTCTTTCTTTCTCCCTCCCCTTTTTCTTCTTTTTCTCTCCAATCTCTTGGGCCCCTAACCTCTCGGCCCGGTAATTTGTCCACTCGGTCCCTATGGTAGCTACGCGGCCCCTGCCAAGTTTTTGATCACAGATATACATTTTAAGTTCCCTATTCGGACCTTTGACATCGTAGGATGATCAAAAGAGGGCGCACTTCACAAGCAGTTTGACTCAACGCTGGCGGACACGCCTCTTCAATATAGCAACTCACTGTTAAGCCAAAAATAGTAGATTACAACAGTGGATACTCAAGCGATAAACTATTTGGGGCTTTGACGTGCCTCGGTCATGAAAGTTCCCATGGGTCCATATTGCGACCTCGTCCATCCGTCCAGGTATAAAATTAAAAAAAATAACCCGTAGACTCTCAACTCCAGTGTGTTTTGAATAATATTTTTTTTTTATATGTCCAGGACAGGGTCGTGGTTACAGTAACCTGTTATCAACACAGGAAAAAGGTGATTCAAAAATATCGGGAGAATCCGTCCTGTTGTAAAATCACTCAGTAGTGTAAATCATGGATCTGCACTGACCTGACTGGTCACGCACAAGAAGCCCCAACTTAATTACACTCTCACATAATACAGGTCAAACCAGCTCAATAAACCAACTTAATGGCAGGGTCCCAGGAGGGCAGTACACTGACATGGAGGTGGTAGTATTACCACTGTCTGTATTTGCATGTAAGGATAGTCGAATTTAGTTTTCCAGATTACCCCTGTGCTTCAACCACCAAGTTGTTCCATTCATATGAAGCAGCCGTGTCTGGTTTTGTACCTGTTCGAGTGGGAATGTTGGCGTACAGCCACGTCGCCTTAGATCGATCACAATTAATTAATAGCGGGTATTCCTTCTCATAATCTCACAGTAAACGAGACAAGGGATGCTGAAACGCCTAGCAGTGGGCGACAGCATCATGAAATTCAACACGTAAGCATGTCTAATTGGGCGACCGCCACCTGCTTCATCAGTCCCCGATCAGTCGCCGACCTTGAAGCGACGGCACAAGTTGTGACACGCTGTCAAGACTGCTCGTCGAGTGGTCGCCAAGTTGTTGACACCACAAGAAAGGCTACACAGGTCACATTGAAGACAACCCTCGACGCGACCCGACCTCTTCCCAACTACACCAAGACCACACTTTTTTTCAAAATCGGCTGCAAGTCTTGTTCAAACTGTACAAAATTTACAAGACAAGAGATGCTCAATCGGCTAGCAGTAGTAGGCGACATAATATCAACAAGATCAAGTAATGGCACTTGTTCAGTATCCAATCGCGCAGACCTTAACACGATAGCAAAAAGTTATGACATGTTGCTGTCAAGATTGCAATCGGCGAATATTCTGTAGCGATGATTTTAACAGTCCAGGTGGCTGCATCTTCTCATTTTCCGCTTGGAGACAGACTCCCATTGCCCGAACACTTTCCAAACTGTGCACGTCCACTCATGATGCGTGCCAAACTCATCGGCTCCCGCTTCCAGACCGCTCATGTGTTCAAGCAGACCTTCCCAATTCCAAACCCGCCACGATTTTTTAAGCTTGCAAAAAAATCGTGCAGTTTTTTCCCAATGTGCCACGTGCCCTCACCGACCACACAGATGCAGAACCCTGTACAGGATCCAGTCCTGACCTGGTCAACAAACTACACCTGAAAAAGGATAATTACTCATGATTTTCCGAAAAAATGGCCAATCGGCACCCAGTGTGGAGCAGTTGGAAGTGGTTTTATAGCAAATAATCATGTAAGACTATATTAGATTGTACCAGAACAGTCCCAAACTTTGCCAACCACAGGCAAATCAAGCCCAAAGGTATTCCTGGTACCCAAAAATACATTCATGCCAGAACAATAAACTTGGTTGTCTAAAGAGAGCTTATGGACCAAATTTTGGAGATATGATCGCAATGTAAATTGTGTATACATTAGGGTAAAAAACATATGTTTTTCCCCATTTTTTAAAAATTGTTGGGGGATTAAAAGAATGCGAAGAAAAAAGAACGTTCACCATAAAGACTTAAGTAGGTATTAATAGGTCAATTTAGTTGTATTAGACAAATGACCTACTAGAAAAAGGGATATCAACATTTTTTTTGGTTCGGAGTAGTAGCTTGTTACACTCAGTGACTCCAAAACGGGATTTCTGTCATTCGGTACCAAAAAAAATGCCATATTTTAAAATTATTTTCAAAAGTTGCTGGTAGGAATGTAAACAAAAGTTCATATTCAAAGTAAGAATAAATAGCTCAACAATAATTAGCATTTTTCAACTATATCGCTTGTTAATTAATTACATGTAATTAAAGTGCGTCATTCGTTACCAAATCGGTAACGGAATGACAAACCATCGAAACTGGGTGAAAAAAAAGTTATCTTACAGACCACCACCGATGGCTTCAGAACACTTAAAAAAAGTAGTTAAAAAACAATATCCCATATGATACTATTTTACCTTCTTTTTCAAAAAATATTGAGATATTTTTTTTTTTTCCAAAACACATGCCTGCAGAATCAGCAAACTCCGACTTAAATGCCTGTATTTCAAAAAGTGGATGCTTAACATAAATAAAAATATTAAACATTTTGTTTTTAGTTTAATTAAATATTTACTAAACTTAAAATGTTTGAAACTAAAAAAAATTGTACCACCCTCTTGTGGGGTGAGATTGAATTTAGGCCACTCAAAGAAATTTGTAGCATGTTTCTAGGGGAGACATTTTGTCATTTCGTTACCGTCATTCCGTTACCAAATGCTTGTAGGCTTATTGGTTCGTATTTTAATAACCTAAGAATTTTTTTTCAAAACTCATGTGTTTTATTTAAGATAAGACTTGAAGGATGACATTGTTCACATTTAGAAATTACTATTGGCTAATAAATTCCACAGAGTTTTCTGCAACGTATGTGATATGTAAATCCCATGTCCAGTTTTACCGTCATGCCGTTACCAGAGCCTTGTTGATTGCATATTTCCGAACTGAAATATTTTTGAAACAAACTAAAGTACACAAGTGGAAGTTATGGGTAACTGCATAGTTTGTACTTGAATTGTTGCTCTAACTTATTCAAATAATGTGTGATAAACACTCTGAAAGTTGCAAAAGTTAGTCCAAAGGTTATTCCGTTACCGTGGAATTGCTCACCACATTAAAAAAGAAGAACTGTCAACGATTCGAAATGGCCAATCGGCACGTCTTGAGCCAGTCGAGAAGTGTTTATAGCAAAAAAAAGTCGGCTACTAAATTAAAGGTATGGGATAGTTATTTGACCATTTGACATCTTGTGACGCTTTATTTGTTTACGTTACTATGCATAAATGTAAAAAAAAAAAGATGGAATTAAAAATTAAAAATTTGTTCTTTTAAACTATAAATATAAGGTACATCTGTAACTGTATTTAGTTTATTTAAAGTATGCGCTGTATGTCTTTCACAATTACCAAATCGTATCATGGTTATTTTGGTTGGAGCGCGACAAACATGGCCATGATTGAATTGCAAAATGAACGGCCCAATTATTATGAATGTATGACCAATTTGTAGGTTTTAAAGATCTAAAGGCGTCATTATTCCTGTCATCTGATTGGGTAAGCAGTTAAACACACTGATATGCCAGGTATGAGGTCCTACTGGGTATAGAGCCAGAATTGTGTCATTCTAACACAAATACCTTGATGAGTTAATGCTCAATGCATCTTCCTCTCTTGCGTATGAGGCCGCAGCTGGCAGCAGCTAAATATGTTTGAAGCGTTTGAGCCAACTCACTTGTGATTGGTTGGGGTTTGAGAAATCTGTGTCCACCGGTGGCGAAAGGTAGGGCACTAACTGAGAATGTGATCCGCAGACCGTGATGGAGAAACCCACTGGCGGCTGGCGGATGGCCGACCCCCATAGGTTGCATATTGCTATTGAAGCGACCGACTCCTGTGCGCATCCGGTTTAAGGGTGACCCCATTCCTGCGGGGAAGATTGCTGCAGGTTGGTAGTTCTGTCTTCGGTGTAATAGAGAGAGTTGATTGGTCTTGGAGTATCTAGCCAGGCAGTATCCATGTCTGTAAGATGTTGAATGGGGAGCTGGAAGTTTAGCAGCGTGTCCGCAGAAGAAAACGTCGACGAGAGCGCAGCTCTGTCTACCGAGTGGTGTGATTCTTTGACAGATGTATGCAGAAGGTGATGTTGTCCAGCAGGGCCTTATTCACTAGTTTGTGCATGCTGGTGTTCTCTCCAAAAGTACTGCAGGTGCAATGCCTGAATGAAAGCACTGGTAGGAATTTCAGATGGAGTAGGACGGGGCAGGCAGTGATGGGTCTCAAGGTCCGTTGAGTACTGGGTCCAGCTTCTTTGTGTGGAGTGAGAGCTGTTTGCACCATGCCGGAGGCAGCATATTCAGCAGGTGCTGTAGACAGAGCAAAGGCAGTGGTGACGTAGGGTCGTTGGCTGGCACCCCATGAAGATCCAGCAAGTCGGCACAGCCCATCCCCTCCTCCTCTCCCCCCCTCACAGGAGGTTATTCCTCGGAAATACCTTGGCGCATACGGCTTCGAGGGTTACGGTAAAAGTTAACAGATGACGGTCTAGCTTCACTCCCAAGTGGGTTGGTGTAGGATTGTTATGGCAGAGGAGTTCCATTGAGGTTGATTGAAAGCTGGCGATGAGCCTCTTGGTGTTGAGGTGGAGGCAGTAGCGGTGGTCTTGGCTTCGCTCAGCTGCAGTCTCATTTCAGGTCTTGAGATATGCTGAAATTAGGGCCTGTTCTGTAGTAAGTGTTGCTGTCTACTTCTGTCAAATTGCTGTCCGAGTGGGAGGAGGGCAAAGATGGCGGCGTACCCATGTTGTCTAGATGTTGTTTAGGTAAATCGGTGATATACAAGTTGAACAGCATAGGAGCTAGTACAAATCCTTGTGGTACTCCGTTCTCAGACGACGCGGGCGATTAATATGCCCGCGTCACTGTCTTGAGAATAAAGATACGGTTTGCAAGCATGTTAAATATGAAGTGTACAAGGGTGACGAGCCGGATGGGCCTGAGAAGCTGAGTGTCAGGACTGGCGCAACACGGGTAGTATGATGCAGTAAAGTCCACCAAGTTGACGCCTGCCTTACGGCCGCTTTCAAAGCTGTCCTCAATCTCATTGAGAGTTTTAAAATCTGGTGGACAGTGCTCCGGCCACGAGGCGAAATCCTGCGTGTCGTCCCCCCGGCAGCTGGGGTTCGACGACATTTTTTTAGTGATCATTAGATTTCGGGTGGACAGATTGGATTGATTGTAATGTGGTGATCAAATACATCAAGAACCGTCCAGTAGATTTCCCGACATTCAGAAGATTTCTGATTATTTCCGATTCGAAAAAAAGAAGTGTTTCACACTTTCCACCTCATAATGACCATAAATTGGTCACTCTGACACAAAAAAAAACTCAAAATTAAATGATACGGGGAAAAATTGACAAATGACATGTTAGATGTAATTAAAAATGGTTGTTTTGAGCAGATGCTTTTCCAACAATTGAACTTGTACTTTCATTGCGGTGTGAAAGCAGTATAGTCCGGTAGGAGACATTGTCCGGGGTCCATAGACGATAACGGACAAAGCGTGAAACTAAGTTGCGTAAAGAGTCAACGGAATAAGATTGCCCTATTGTTCCACCATTGTTCCCGGACAGAGTCGCGGACAATGGTTACTTTACACCGGTGATGTCATATGCTAGCACTGCACATTAATAGTATAAAGACACGTATGTTCATTGTGTTAATTATTATTTATTTCTATCAATTGTGATATTAGTTAGAATCATGACCCCCAGGTCAGTGCAGATTAAAATACTGATGTAATGTTACAACAGAACGTACCTATGTTTTATTATTTTCTGTGCTAATACAAGGTCCATTATACATAATACTATGACAAATTCAGAATTTGTCGTCCAAATTTCGTTTTTACGCATTAAGCCAACGAAATCTAAATTTAGGATTAATGAAATGACGTAAATCTCGGCAATTATTACTCTTTTGCATTTTTAATACTGACTAAGGTATGTGTGACCAGAAGCATTATAGAAAGAGTGTGAGTTTATAGTCTGTATTAGAGTTTGAACTGTAGCTGTACAACATAACAACACATTTTAACATAGCATACCGGTGTCTATAATACAGTGTATGTGGGACTGAGTGTCCTACCACCCATCTGTCTATTGTGTTCTCCATTGAGTGCTGTATGCATCATATGTTTCAGCACTGTACCCAAATGGCCTCGTCTACAAGGTTACGGTTTATTCCATAGATGTTGCTATGGTAGCTAGGACACTAGCTCATGGGGGACACTCAGCTTCTTTACACCGGTATTTATACTATACCGATTTCTCTCTGCTTCCCCTACAATGCACACATACTAATGCATCCCCCGTGTGTAACCTTTGATCTATGTGTGTGACCTTTGACCTCAGATCTGTTCTGTGCTTAGGTAAGGTGAGCGGTCCTTTTGATCAAATTTGGTAGCCATAGGTCATTTCTAAGAAATAGATGACCTTTGACCTTTTGGGTCACTCTCAAACCATGCAAACAAAGGTCAGGATGTCCTCCCTTACCCTCATACCAAATATCAACAACACATGTCACAGCATAACGAAACGCATATCCGGACAGCCTCGCAGGTAGATCTCATTTTTAGTATAGGGCATTTCTATGGAAATGGACATAGATTGACCTCTAGATGACCTTTGACTTTTTGGGTCACTCTAAAACCCTGATGACAAACGTTAGACTTTCCTCCCCTACCTTCATGCCAAATATCAGTCCTATATCTCAAAGCATAACGGAGTGCCAGACCGGACAGACAGGCAGACAGATAAATCTCATTTTTAGTAGTAGTCGATATAAAAATGGAGATTGCACTGCTTGCTGGGAGTTAAAACATTTCCTCGGCTCATTTCCATGTACTAGTTATTTAAAGGGACAAAATGGCTTGAAAAAAAATTGACATAATGAAAAGGACCCTTACTGAAATCACTTCCACGAGTAGTTTAGAGCAATTCCGTGACCGTGGAGGGCAGAGCATCATTTCTCAGTGGATTTGTCTTCTATGAAGGATAATGAACAAATTTAGCGGGGTGCCTCTCGTGAAAGTGTGGGCGGAATCCAGGAGGGGGAACATTCATAATACAGGGGTCAACAATGAAAAATGCTTGGACTACTGCTGTGTTGTGAACGAGCAACAAGAATGAACCAAAACAACAAAGAATGTGATAATGATGCTAAATAACAAAACCAAAACAAATGTCAATGCTAATGCCAAACTGTAGGCGTTTTCGTCGAGCTTTCGAATATGTTTAATCATGATTAATGTGGCTACCTAATACGATATGCATAAATAATGGCACAATAGACCTTCACACAAGAGCTCACAAGGAAGCTCAAACTCCCAATTTTCTCAGAGTATAAACAATGCAACGTTGAAAACAAAATTCCCCTTTTGCGTCCAAATCTCAATATAGATCATTACTTGTATCAGGTATATAGCATATCGTTGATCCGTAAAATGACCCCTATTGTTTGTACTCCAGGGACGTTGAAATTCAAGTATCAATGCCATAGTAGTTTGCGTACGTAGAGTGAAATAGTGAAAATAGTAATTTTCTTCTCGTACTTCCTGGAGTAAATAAAAACTCTCGTACCCACCAAAATTGAACCTATTCCAACTGCGCAACCCCTTCTACTGTCATATATCCTTCTTTTCTTTTTTTTTTAATTTTATGATCACACCAATTTTCAGAAAACAAATTGCTGATGTTTTGCTCATCGAAAGCTCTTAAAACATTCTATTTCATGATAATAATACCACCAACTTTGCCATATACGCTTTGTAAAACAATGGATGTTTCAAGTTTTCAAAAGATAATTGCGTAAAAGTATATTCTGAAAAAACCCATATATTAACACTAGCATACAATAAGCCAAAAGTGTTTAATAATAACAAATGAAATACTGGTGACAGGGGGTAGGAAATGCCATCCTAACAGCAACAGTGAATTCAAATCAACATCCGGCCGGCGCGACCCGAGCGCTAGTCTATTTCGGAGACTCGACTAAAGGCTATATCTGGTCACGAATATTTAAAGGTGCATTTCGTGATTCCAGCCACCTTCTGTTTTATTCATTGTTCACTGGATATCATTGAGAAAAGCTTATTTACAAAATTTGAGTTGAATACGATCTTGCGGTTTTGTGTTTTGAGCAATTGCTTGTTTCCCACGGTCCCATAGGCAACTGTGCTGTAATTTATGTCCGTTTGTGGACAGAAAATACAAAATTGGGAATTTCTTACAGATACTACCGAATTTGCACGTAAGATTAGGTACAAATCGATTACTAAGGCTAACGGTTCTGATGATATAAAAATCTCAACTTTTTCATGATAAGTCGGGGAGAAGAAGTTGTGGATGCACGAAATGCCTCTTTAATATATCCTAATGACCGTTTTGGAAATTACATTGTTTATTAATAACAAATGGAAATTTCAACAATACTGGTGAAAATGACAGGGGTAGGACATGCCATCCTAACAGCAACAGTGAATTCAGATCAACATCTGGCGCGACCCGAGCGCTAGTCTATATCGGAGACTCGACTAAAGACTAAAGGCTGTGGGAGAGCTTAGCCTAGCGGTTAGGGTGCTTGCCTGTAGCGCAAATCTATCAAAACAAATCCCGGGTTCGAATCCCGGTGGGGACACTTGCTGGGATTTATTCGGGTGCTCAATTCTGGATTTAATCTGTATACGAGCTATTGATTAAATACAGAATACCGCTCTCCTCCATGGTTCACTTGGAATTGGGCAAATGAATCATGAAAGCATCCCTTCCTTCGGAGGGGACGTTAAGCCGTCGGTCCCTTGTACAGAGAGTCACAACTGTACATGTGCATCGCAGTCAGTGTCGATTAAGAGTAGGGTGTAAACCCCTGACTGTTCTCAATCCGCCCCTGGTCTTAAAAAAAGTGGGCCATGTTAGGAGCGTCCGTATCGTGGATACACGCGGCCCCGGATCAGCTTACTCAGTTGAATAAATCCTGACACCACCACAAGCCATTACTAATGACATGTGGACACGCTAAGAAGAAGACTAAAGGCTATATCTGGTCACGAATATTTAAAGGTGCATTTCGTGATTCCAGCCGCCTTCTGTTTTATTCATTGTTCACTAGATATCCTTGAGAAAAGCTTAATCACAAATACTCCATGGGATCAAGGAGAGAAAGATGCTTGCATAAGGACATTGGTTACGCAAATCGGCGAAGTAACTGATTTCTGCGCAGTTGTTATTGTCTATTTATTAACCTTTCAATACCATGGGGTATGTCAAGTGCATAAGTTGCACATTTGATTGAAAAATGATTACATGTGCGACGCAAATCTGCAAAAAGCTAGGTCCGCTTTATCATGCTTAAGTTTGCCGCTTTTTTGTCCCAACGCCGGCCCAAGTCATATTTGAATCTATGTTCCTTCAACTTCTGATAGATAAAGTTTTCTCAGCCAAAGTAATGTTTATACCATGAAATTAATGTTTAAACATCGCAGACCTTCCGGGGGCTTCACCCCCTGGAACACCAGTAGGGGCCCTATGCGGACCTCTGCACCCACCGGTTAGTAATCGCGCTTCGCGCTAGAAAAGTCCACTTCTGGGAAATCCGCACCCCCCCCCCAATAAATTCCTGGATACGGGGCTGGGCTATGCACCATGCAATAACATTGACCCAGATCAAGCATGACAAGACAATTCCACACAGCATAGCATTGACCCATATCAAATAGGGTTTTTTTTCCATGGCAGTTTTGGGCCTTGGTCGTTGGTTCTAAAAATATCCAGACCAAAAGGTAAGACAAATTGCTGGGGAGAAAAAAGTGAACCACTTTGAATTTTATTCATCCGCATGATAAATAGTCCAACATGTGTAATAATACTATGGTGGCGATTCACATGAAGGATGTTCAGTAACAGGTATCTGCTTGTCAAAGGGAAGTATTGTTTGGTATGTAAAATGGTGGGTCAGTCACAACTTTGTAAAAAAAAAAATCACTAAATATTAATCAATGTAACTTGACTAATATGCAACCGTTTTCAACCATTGTCACTTCAAATTAGGCAACTTTCACCCCACTTATAATACTAGACAATGTGTGAAGACTTATCCATAATGTATTGATAAGTAACACATTTTCAGTAATATATGACAAGCCACAAGGTTATACATACTCTACAATATTGTTTAGCCTATCCCCAAGAAGAGATAAAACAGTGGGCATATAACCTTGGTTCCAGATAGCAGTATAGTCCACTCGCGATTGGTTGGATGTCAGTTAAATATAGGCTGGATCAACAAGTACAACAGTTTAAGCATATCACTATTATTAGTGATATTTTGAACAATTGTGTGCACATTGCATTGCTGTGAATGAGATTGGCAAACCACACAGCAATCTCTTTAGCTGCAACAGGGAATGTGCACTGTTAAAAATTTCCGTAAATTAAGAAAACAGATTTTCCGTAAATTTACAGAAAAATCTGTTTTAGAAAACAATAAAAATAAAAAACAAAAAACAAACAAAATAGCTAAAAATGTTAATTTACGGAAATATTTCAAAAAATTCTGGCAGCAATATTTCCGGACTTTTTTTTTGGTTCCGTAATTTTAAATTACGGAAAAATTCTGTTAAAATACATTTTTTTTTCCATAATATGAGACAAATTTCTGTAAAATTACTGTCAAAGTTCCGTTAATTGACAGATATTTCTGTAAATTTACCCTAAAAATGACTGGAAATACTGCTGCCAGAAATTTCCGTAAATTTACGGAAATTTTTTTAACAGTGTGTGTACAGTAACATGTTACAAGGTACACTTGTACACTGTGGAAGATATTGGTGTTAAAACAATAACAAACTACCCAGACAATTGCGCAGACATCCGGGGCAACCTTCACGCATTCCCTTTCTTCTCTTCTTCCCTCTTTTTCTCTTCTTCCCTCTTCTTATTTCCCTTCATTCTCTCTTTCTCTCTTTTCTTTCTCTTTTCTCTTCGTTCTCCCTTTTTCTTTCCCATTTTTGGCTCCCTTCCCGATTTTTCCCGTACATTCGGTACGCAGCCCCCCACACTGATTACGCCACTGAACCTCCATTTTTCAAATGGTAAAATTTGATAATCATTTTGTAAATTAAAACGAGTAAATTTTACTAATAATATTCTTAGAAAAATGTGAAATTCCACTTTTTGGAGTCTTTTAGAGTGAAATTCAATCTTACTTAGAAATTCAATCTTACTTAGAAAGTAAGCAAACAAATCCAAGAAAAATGACAAAACGTCTGTGAAAAAGACTACTGCTAAACCGTTTGCAGGTAGTTTAGTTCAACAAACACACAATCCAATGTTCCCAAGGGGGGGGGGGGGGGGTGTAGGACATGCCAACCTAACAGCAACAGCGAATTCAAAACGGCATAAACTTCCAGGTACTAGTCTGTTTCAAAGACTTAACGGTAGGAGGGCGCCCTTACGCATATTGAACGGTTACACACAGACTTGACTAAAGACTAGGCCTGGTCACGAATATTTAAATCTAAATGACCGTTGTTGGAAATTACACTATTTTGCAGCGGTGTTAATCCACTAACCTCAACGGATTTTGAAGTCGATATTTTTTCCCTAAATGATCATGTTATTACTACGATCCTTTGAACAAAAGTTTAAGAGATGATTTTGTAATGTCACCGGGACCGAGACTGCCATAGTAAATGCCATAGCAATTCTACAAATTACCGTTTGGAAATCCCCAATGCCCAAATCGAGCATACCGTGTCCTACCCCCCCCCGTACCAAAATCTCAACAAATTGAGGGCGTATGCAATATGGAATGCGGCATATTCAGACGATGCCGGCCAAACATTCATTCGTTCAAAATAGATTACATAGCAATACAAACGGCAAGCCACAAACCGCTTTGGGCGCTTTGATGTGGGACGGTCACGGGTGTTACCATGGCTCATATACGACCTCGTCCTCTTTGGTTATTAATATACAACTATTACAAAAGTAAAACTAACAGTGATGGAGTTGATTTTTCAGCTCTAACGGTTTGGAATAAGAAATATATTGTTTCATAACATATCGGATATTTCGGGTTTACGGACTGAACCATTGACGACGTCTAAATTTCTGATTTCTTGGCCACCAGGCGCTTGGCCTCCACCGTCGCCCTGGTGGCATTGCTGCTTTTGAGAAATTAAATAAAGAAGAATATAGAGATAACCACTGAAAATGGCCGTGACCTAGTTCAGCTCTCAATACTGATTCATCTGTGTAGGTCACAATATCCTTTATCTCGATCACTCGGATGTCAATTCGCTACTACCCATGCACGTTTGCCAACAGATATAAAGTCACTCTCGATTGAAAAACCAAATCAAACCGTTCATCTGTTCATCATGAATCTGTACGTATATTTCCCACTAATAGCAGCAGTTTTTCATACTAATCTCTTAGTATCTGGCACTGTTCTACCAGAAAGTCAAACTGTTGTGGTGGGAGGCACCGCCGAATTCCACTGCCAAGTAGATGACTACGGAACACTGAATAATATCGACTGGGTTTTCACATGGGCCGATGACATTGTTGGGCTCTACATCGAAGCTGAGACCACAGGGATAGTTGGCCCTAGCACGAGTGCATTCCTCAAAGATGATCACGGGATATATCGGACATTTTACGAGCGCATAGAGACAGATTTTGGTCGCATACACAACTGTACTTTAAGGATTGACAAAGTCAAGAAGGGAGACGAAGGAAGGTATAATTGTGCATATTACAGGCACAGTCCAATCGGTGACTTTTATGAGCACATCACAACAAATTCAGCGCAACTAAGGGTACTTCTTCCCCCATCAGACGGTAGCCCAGTCTGCGACTTTCTCACAACTACATCCGATCTTAGACGAATAGACCGACCATGGAAAGAAGCATTTGCAAAACTCAACTGTGAATCAGCCGGTGGTGATCCACCGGCGATCCTGAAATGGTTTAGCAACGGCGAAGAAGTCAGCTCTGGTAAAGAAAGACTGAATTCTGAGGAATTTCAATTGACCCATGAAGACAACGGACGAGAATTTGTCTGCGTTGCTACAAGTCCTGCTTTGAGAGAGCTTCGAATTGCTCGGTGATACCATTCCGTATCCCCTTGTCTGTTGATTTGATAAAGAGTGAAGAAGTTCTGTCCGTTGGTCAGTCAATTCGCTATGTCTGCAGAGGTGATGGTCTTCCAAAAATTGACGGATACACATGGTTCGTTAACGAACTTAGGATTATGGCCGACACTCATAAGCGATATACTGTAGAAACCACAGAAAACAAGTCCGTGCTGACTATCTTTGACATCAAGAAGGCGGACAATCGCACTAAAGTGCTGTGCCAAGTCAACAATCCCCACGGTCTTTCCGCGACTGCATCTGCTGAAATACGTGTTCTTCAATCGAACAACATGAGCTCCTCGGCACAAATTCTGCAATTCGCCATAGGAACTATTGTCGGACTGTTAATTATTATTCTCATAGCAACTTTAAGTGTTATCGTGTGTAAACATAGAAGAAAGCCAGAAAGAAGACTGCAAGACAGTGACTTCCAAGAATCGTTGTCCAATGACTACGAACACGTTCGGTCTTCAGTGTGCAAATATGAAGTTCAATATGTTGGCTCAGATACAAGTAACAAAGAAGCAACTTACGCTAACCAGACGACAAAGGATACAGGAGAGAAGACTAGCTTATTAAGAACGTCCACATCTTACGAGGTCGTCGAACCAAAACGCGTCAAAAAGAACCAAAAGCCTACCCTGAATGTTGAAGGGCTTGAATACGCAGACCTGGATTTGCCGTCACCGGTAGATGACACGGTTATCTTGAACCCTGGTGCAGATGAAAATGTCACTTATTCCCAGTTTACGTCTGCATGTTGACAATGTATTGTATGAAGTGTACTCTTGAATATTTTGCTGTGGAAGCACAGACTTTTGAATATTTTTTTACCTTTCAGGGTCACAGTACAAAGTAGAACAATCACTGATGTTATAATTACTTGTAGCTACAAAGATCACGCTGTACTATATTCAAGATATAAGAGGAATGTGTATACTCTAAAGAGCATGGGTAACCAAGTATGTAGTATATTTATTACAGTATGGGAAATTGGCGATTAGACCCCAGCAAAAAGAGATGTCTTTAAAGATTGCCTGCATAGCTACTATAGCGTTATGAATGAATACACATCTTAAGGCATTATTTTTTTTCAATATTTATATTAATATGCTTTTCCTTTCTCTTTTACTCAAAGTAATTTGCATTTCTTTCGTTCTTTTATTATTTTCTTCAAAAAGAAACTGTTTTGCCTTACAAAATTCTTATAAATTAGGAACAAAATATATACATTTCAATTTATTTCTATGATTTCTCCCTTCAAATTATAGGGAAAATGATACTTAGATCGACTAAAAATGTTCAACTCGCTTTGTTCTGAATGCATAACATTTTCATGTAGTAAGATTTGAAAAGTTCAATTAGCATTTATTTTTCAAATTCCGAACAAATTGGTCTGCTTGAATTGGTACGCATTACGTGCACAAGAAAAACAAATTAAATTTACAAGAAAATCTTCCCAAGAATTGTTTACCCATAACAAAAATTTAGGCTCGTTGGAAACCAGTATGGGTTTTGAAGTGAATTGTAGGAACTGTGAAAGCAGCAAATTGATTTTTAGGAAGGAAGTTTTCTTTACTAATTTTGGAATTTCTTCGTTGTTAATGAATTAAGAAAGCATTACTTATAAATTCGAAGATGTAAGTGTAAAAATATGTCTCAAAGCTTGTAACGGATAACGTTTAATACAGAATGCGGTGGCCTTTTCCTATTTTATTATTTTAAGTACAAGTAAACATCAACTGTTCAAAAACTTTTGAACAAAAAACCTGTTTTCACTAATTGTGTTTCTCTTTGCAAGCTACGTTTTACCAAATTTTGTTGTAGGAAAATGAAAATAAGAAATCCACTTGACGATTTCTTGGAGACAAACACGCACCGCAAAACGAATGACCACGACAGCTTTGAGACATGTTATATCTGACCTTTACTTTCACTCTTTAAGGTTTACCTTGAAAGTTTAAAAGTATCGAACAAAGAATTTAAAAATTATTCATTTTCATTCAAAATTTTACTTAAAAAGGTTAAAGGTGAGCTTTTAATAAGTCGAAATGTGCATTATCTTAACTTCGTTAATGGTGTGAGTGAAGTCCATGTTTCTAAAGAGGAAATGGTTCAAAGAAACCATGAACAATGACGAAATTCTGAAAATATATGGTTTAAAAAGAAATAAAGTTGTGGTACACCCTTAATTTTGCTGTTCCGTGTATTCTTTCATGTTCAATGGAAACAATTTTATTGATTTTTATCATTTTGTAAAGCGTCTTCGAGTTACTTTGAAAAAACTAATACTTCAAAATCTCTCGGTATAAATCAAGATTTAGAATAATATTGATAATAATATTACTACTTATACTAATATTACTACTACTACTTTACTACTGCTACTAGTACTACCACCACCACCAACAACAAAGACAACGTCAACGTCACAATAGCCACGTCAACAACAACAACATCAACAACTTTAGGTCAACAACAACATCAACGTCGTCACATATATTTCTAAAAATAATTTTAACAAAATGAGAATATTTCTGAGATTGTTCTCAGTGTGATAAAAATCAATTCCCCGCCGAAACGAGTCCAGCAACAGACTATGAAACACCGTGTGTAGGTGGTGCACATACTCAGCTGCCGTAAGGGTTAAACATCTTGCGTGCATTATTTCTTACATGACATATGAAAAACTGCTTTAAAAGTTCTGAAAATATATACATAAAATGTCATGATTGGTATGATACACTCATACTCTCTCAAATGAAATTACATTTGGACATCAAATTTGAGACAATTTACTTCGCGTTTATCAATTTGCCCATGCACTATGATCCATACCGCACTATCATTCAGAGAATTCTTGAGATATGCTTTACTATGCATTTACGTTTAGTGCTTCGTAACTAAGAAAAAAGAAATATGTTGAACATAGATTAAAAAGTTGGTCATTTGGTGAATATAGCTTACACTTTGGCGAGATATTATTGTATTTCCTCAGTAAGAGTTTTTTTTTTAATGTAAAAAAATGTGCCCAAAGGTTTTCCATGCAATACTGTTATAAGGGAGTAGTACTGTTTGAGCTTGTATATGTACCGGGTGTCTCGAAAAAAAGAGAACCCTCAAAGCGCTTTGAGTTTTTTTCCCACCCAATATGTGTTTTTTCATGTCTCAATGTTAACCTAGTATATTAAATTCTTCGGATTTGCAGAGTCAAAGACCATCTTAACAAAAACTTGGTTAACACTAAATCCTTGTGTAGATGGATGCAAGATTTACAAGGCATCTGAGGTCATAGGTCATTTGCAGTCATTGTATAAAACACAGTAAGCAACCTTCGTATAGGTAAGAATCTCTTTCTTCATAGGCAGACTGATAAATTCAACAGACCCAGGGAATTCTACGCCAAAATGAAAAGGCCCATTAAAATAATATGATAAAACAAAGGGCTCACAAAGTTATAGCAATCGATTTGGATAATTATGTCGACTTATCAACATAGAGATGTCGTCATTTTTTGATTAAAATTCGTGCAATGAAAACGCAATTAATGTCCCATTCATTTGGCTCCGAACGTTTTGCCTATTCCAATGTGTGACCAAACAGCTCCCATAGAAGTTGTGAGCCTTTTAAATTGACATTTGAAACATGACGAATGTTATGAATTTGTTGCACTTTCTTATTAACTCTTTGAGATTATCAAAGCTGTAAATTAAAAAAAAGAAAAAAAAAGTGTTTCGAAACACTAGTATCGTCGCCCGTTTTGCGATCAAATGGAACACTTTTAGTGAAACCAAAATACAAGAACAAAGTTATAAAGTATGAACATCACAGTACCGTATTTTCTACTTTTATGCATAACGTATGCAAATTAGATCATCAAATACGCAATAAATGTCACCGACGACATTTGTACATGGAATCTCTAGCTTACATATTGTGTAGATCTTATCTCATCTACAATAAACCAATAAGAAAGCATTTTAAATTTATTTGCGTAAATTATGTAAAAGAGCTCTTTAACTATATTATGTCAGCAGCAACATATGTGTTTGGATACCTTAATAAGCTTTCATGTGGTGTAGCACTTATCGTAGCACTTATAATTACCATTCTATTTTAGCCTTATTTTTGCAGAACTAAAGCTCATTAAATATGTACTAAATGTCACCAGTGACACGTGTACATAAGAAACCTTAGGTATAAACTTTCATAGAGTATAGCCCACCCTCCGTAATAAACTAGAAAATGCATATATACTTTCTGCAAAATTATTGAACTTTATAAACATTATTTATTATTTTGCACTCAAAATCTATAATCATGTCAAGAACTCTTGCCTTCCTACAATCAACCAAGGTTAATCACTAGATATACATACAAGGTGAGTCAAAAACGATTTACACTCGTTTTGTTTGAATTTTTCTACAGCAGTGAACAATCTACCAAAGATGCCGACTATCATATATGAAACTAGATTATTTCACCTACTAGAGAAATTTTGAATTTTGATTTTTGAATTTGCCATTGCGAAGTTATGCAACTTAAAGATAGGTACCCATTTTTCACCCTGTCCACGGAATCCACTGTTGTGGAATTTGGCCAAAGAGGCTTTGGAGCGTCTACACAAGTAAATCATGACATTCTTTACTTGATTTGATACCTTGGTAAAAACCCTCATCAAGAAATATGTTCATTTAATTATTCTAAAATCAGTAGCAAATTATGGAAATCTTACCCGAAACTTTTAGCATTTGTCAATGAATGTTTGAAATTGATCACTACCTTTTCCGCGGAACATTGAATGCAAATATTGTAGGCATCCTGTGCAATACAGCCGGGCTGAACCAATTTTTCACCCACGCCGTGCATAACCTGGTGGGGGGGGCTACTTTGGGGAATCAAATATTTGAACATTACAACATTGAAACGTCACATTGCACTTCCCTTGGCTCTCAAATCATGTTCTCTCTTTTTCCCTGTCGTTTCTCTAACTCCCTTTCTGCTTGTCCTTTTTCATTTCCTGCTTAACTCAGCTTAAGGTATTCTGGCCAGGCCCATGGGGGTGGTGCGTGGGGGTGCGTCCCCTTCACCTGCCCCGTGTTACGCTACTGTCATTGACTATTGTTAAGAAATATTATCAACAACAGTTGTGTGCGGATTAGGTTAATGGTTACATTAAAACAAAATACAAGGTATTAAGCATTTAGATGACGGTAAAACTCAATGGCGTTGCTGCTGTGGAATGAAGAATTGTACAACCGTGGTCAATATGGTTTTTGGCGCTTCTGTTAATTTACCATATCTGCAATTATGCGAAAAGTAAACTTTAATTTTTTTTACCACGACATTGGAATATAATGAAGCTATTTGCTTCATGTATACAAAAAACAATTCTAAACTTGTTAAAATTTTTAATATTTGTCTGAAATCGAGTGTAAAATCTTTTGGACTCACCCGTACATATATCCCATATACAGTGATAGCATAATTTTTTTTAACCTTTGTAAGGTGAATCTGGGCGAGGACAAAATTGTCTGCGAGACAGAAAATCGTTCATCATATCCAATTTGATTCATCACTTGCAAAACGTTAATTAGTCAAAATACTAAGTTTTCTTGGTAAGAAAAACAACTTGGTACCATATTATACAAATATAAGTTTCGGACTTTCAATCCCCCTGATACAACAATCAGCAATTTCGTTACAGAATGACATGGCTACACTTTCCTCGAATCAATTTGAAATTTATACCTAAAAACAATTGAATTCTTAATTTTCCCAGCCTCAATAGATCAATGTAATCATTTTGCATATATTCTTCAAAAGATTACGATTCAAGTTCGATAAACATTCGATAAAAAAAGGAATGTATAGCAAGTCGAAAACAGTGTAAAACAAAAGACAGACCAATACCACCCCAGAACACGAGACCAAAATGACCCTAAATCCACAATTTGCATTGTTTCCTGAATGACCTCGATAATTCGCCTAGTCAAATTACTTGACATACATTTCACACTCTTTGCATTCGAATTGCCCACGCCTACATCGAATGTAATCGGAAAACAGGTAATGATAAAGCATTTGTAGGCAATATATAGTCATCTTTATTAAAAGAAGCATTGCTTCGAATATGATTCACTGTAAAGTACAAGTTAAAACACTAGTAGGAAAAAAACTGCATTAGGTAAAAAATCACAAATGTATCATTGTTGGGTCCCCCGCCCAACTTTAGTTGGCAAAGGGTGGACTATAGAAATGCCTGCGTCCGATGTGTGTGTGCGTGGGTGTGCGTGTGGCGTCCCACACAATATCTCTGGATCTAAGAAGTGTGGGTGTCCATCTCGCAACAAGATGCATCTCAAGTAGGCCTTGGCTGGGAAGTAAAGGGTCATGTTGACGTAGGTCAGGTCAAATATGGTCACAAAAAATAGGGACAGTTGGTCAAAAAATAGGGTTTATATTGTTATAAACCTTGTAAAACACGATATTTTGATCTTAAGCAAGTATGGGTGTCCATCTTCGCACCATAGATGCACCCAAGTGGACGGGGACGAGTCGGGAGGTTGGGGCATGTAGCATGGTCAAAGGTCAAATATGGTCAAAAATAGGTCCAAATTTGGTCAAAAATGGGATTCATTTGCTATAACGCCTTGGTATTGCGGCAGGATGATGAAACTTGGTGGTGGGTCACATTCGGTGCAAAAAAAATTGAAGGTCATTTCAAGGTCATGCCGGGGTCATCACTGGATCAAATGGAATTAAATTGCTATTACCCTTGACAATGTGCGTAGGATGATGAAACTTGGTTGGGTGTGGTCAACTTCAAGGCCGAAAAATTTGAAGGTCATTTCAAGGTTCATTGCGGGGTCATCAGTCAAATGTTAATAAATTGCTATAGCCCTTGTCAATTGTGGTAGGATGATGAAACTTGTGTGGTGTCAGTTCAACATCAGTGCCGAAATATTTGAAGGTAATTTCAAGGTCATGCCAGGGGTCATTCAAGGTCAAATCGAATTAAAATTGCTATAGCCCTTGGCCAATTGTGGTAGGATGATGAAATTGGTGGGTGTGGTCAACATTCAGTGCCGGCAAAAATTGAAGGTCATTTCAAGGTCATGCAGGGGTCTTCAAGGTCAAATGGAATTAAATTGCAATAGCCTTGTCAATTGTGGTAGGCTGATGAACTTGGTGGGATGTGGTCAACATTCAGTGCCGAAATATTTGAAGGTCATTTCACAGGTCATGCAGGGTCATTCAAGGTCAAATGGAATTAAATTGCCATAGCCCTTGCCAATTGTGGTAGGATGATTGAAACTTGGTGGGTGTGGTCACACATTCAGTGCCGAAAAATTTGAAGGTCATTTCAAGGTCTGCAGGGGTCATTCAAGGTCAAATGGAATTAAATTGCATAGCCTTGTTCACTTGTGGTAGGATGATGGAAATTGGTGGATGTGGTAACACATTCAGTGCTGAAAAATTAAAGGTCATTTCAAGGTATGCAGGGTCATTCAGGTAAATGGGATAAATTGCTATACTTGTCAAATGTGGTAGGATGATGAAACTTGGTGAGTGTATTCAGCATCACTTCCAAAAAAATGGAAGGTCATTTTCAGGTAATGTGGGGTCATTCAAGGTCAAACCACTAAGTAGGTGGTAGGATGATTTGAAACTGGTGGGTATGGTCAGTATTCAGTGTCAAAAATTGAAGGTCATTCAAGGTCATGCAGGGGTCATCCAAGGTCAAAAATCAATAAGTATGTGGTAGGATGATGATTCTTGGTGGGTGTGGTCAACTTCAGTGCCGAAATTTTTGATGGTCATTTCAAGGTATGTGGGGTCATCGAAGCGGTAAATCCATTATACATGTAGTATGGTCATGAAACTGATCAATCACTGCCAAAAATTTGAAGGTCATTTCAAGGTCGTGGGGGTTATTCAAGCGTTTCAACTAACTCAACAGGTGGTAGGTCATGAGAAACTTGTGGATGTGGTCAAACATTTTTAAACAGAAAATTGTGAAGGCCATTTTCAAGGTCAAGTCAGGCGTCATCTAATAGGTCAAATAACTGCAATAGTTGTATGCCAATGTTCAAAATTTGATACCGTCCCCAAAAAAAAAAAGTGCAACTGCTTATGGGCGCCAGCAGCAGGCAGTGGTTGAGAAACACTTATTTCCCATCACAATTCTCACTGTGATCTTAACATTATATTTTCCCTCCATTTCTATCGCGACGGGCGGGGACCTTTGTGGTCGAGAACCCGCCTTGTTTTCAAACACAATAATGCTCGCTCGCTAGCACGCTTCAATAGCCGAGACCATCCCGGATTTTCCATTATCATTGTGCATATAATTGCTACCTAGGTCTAAGAGTCTCGCGAACGTCATTGAACACACATTGCAGACATTCCCGAACTCTCCCAAGCTGTATTTACAATATGACGTCACCCTTCAGTAATAGAGTCAATGAGCGCCCGCTCTTCATTTATAATTGTTACGAAGAAGTGTGTTCGTGCATTGGCAGGCAATACACAATAGCAAAGAATGACCCACATACTAGCTTGTAAGTTAGTTTGAAGGACAGTGTATTGTTGTAAGTTCGAGCCTTTATAACCAGTTACACAAACAAGTAATCAATGCATTGTGTCTTTAATATACTCTTTTTTATCTTGCGTTGCTTTACCTCTGATTAACAATAGTTTTGATGATTTTGATCTCTGCGTATTACACACCCTAACCACTATTGTTAACATAATAGCAGGTGGCAACCCTTGTCCTGTTTCAATTATAGTATAGTTCAAGTTTATTGATGCAGACCACTGGCCCATTTCAATCACATAAAATTATAATACATAATATAAACAAAAAGTAGAGGGTAATTAAAAATTACAATAATTATACAGAACAACTCTTTTAACAAGACAAGATCTTCTTACAGAAGAGATTCATCACGACGTTTCATTGATACATAAATATATTTACTAATGTTTTGAATAATTTGTTCATTAGTTCTACAGAGCAATTGTTTAAATGTGAAATATGAGGGAAACCTATGATAATAAAAAGGGATAAAATAATTTCTAAGGTCTTGATAATGAGGGCAGACCAGTAGGAAATGGTATTCATTCTCGATGGCGTTTAGGTTACAAAAATTGCAGGTTCGTTCTTCTACTGGTGTGCCCACATATCTTCCTCGTTGAATAGCTAGAGGAAGTGAACCAGAACGGAATGATGGCATTTCTTTTCAATAGTACTAGATAACTCTTTGTAAGTAAAGTATTGACATGTTATGTAATCACGGATTCCGGTCAATCAAATCTTCGATGATCGTAGTTTCGAATACGCGTTTATATACGCTAAAAGACAATTTGTGTTGTACAATACGTAGCACTTAATATATTTATAAAAGAGACTTTAAACTCAGGAACTGGCAACCATACATTACATTGTTATGCGTTCCCGATATAAAGTGCAAAATACCATCGTACTGCAAATGTCACGTGTTTTGTGCCATGTGACTAAGTCTAGCCATAATGAATTACGCCCCGGGAATTAGCCCGAGGTTGCTCTGGCTTTTTTCCGCTACGATAGCCCCTACTATCTCCTCTCCACTAAAGTTGTAGGAGGTAGGTACGGACGACGTGCAACGCTACGGAACGAGCTACCCGGGAATGGTCAAACTTAGGGGAGGACCAGGCTGAAAACATGCGTCTCTCCAGTTTGTAGCATTTTAGTCCTGATAAATTTTGATAACCCAAAGTGCTCTGAACCAACAACAGAGCCGAGACTCTGAGACAGTCTATTTTTAGCCTGGATATTTCCGAGGCACTTCCGAACACACAATATGGTGCTGTTTTGGTGTGGTATGTATGTCACTGAAACAATTTTCTGTAGGATTTTTGTACTACAATTGATTTTCTTGCTGTTTAGGATTCACTAGGACCTAGCTGTCAGAAAATTTTGAGAGTGTTGCACACAAACACAAATGCCCTATAGGAAAATTTGAAATAGAGTCAATGTGCGTTGGCCTGTAAGGGGTCCTTGAACATGGGTGCGGGGAGTGTGGTTTTGGGGATACTAATTGTTAGGTCCGACTTTGCAACTGAAACGTTCTTTTTTGGTGTTCCACAACCTTGTCCCCCAAATTACCTAAAAAATCTGGGATTTTAAAAAAAAAAAAAAAATATATAATATTATTATTATTATTATTATAACTACTACTTATAGTCCCATAATAAAATGAATATCCTTGTTTCACTTTCAGTCGCAACAGTATCTATATGACGATATATCATGTGACGATTATTGTATTTTGGCATGCCATATAGTTGTTTTCAAATTGATATTAGTAGCAAGAGTCGGGCAAAAAGTATTATTTCCACTTCTGTATCCGGTCGGGATTTGCTACGGCTACTTTCTATATCTGTTACACAGCCAATTGTCAACATTTCTCCTAAACCACTTCCTTCCATCTGCGTGGTGTGATGTACATCAAGACTAATTTATTAATTTAATGAGAATTATCTATCTAAATATATCATTAGATGTGCAAGCGGTTTGACTTCCTACCTCCCCTTCTGTATGGGAATTTTTATTAAAGTTACATGAATTTGGTAGATTGTAAAAATGATTTTAGCACTTTGCATTTTTTGTTTTTGATACTCTATTTCCTTTTCTGGCGTGTAATTAATTGTTGGCTTGCTGTTTTTCATATTATATACGTATATGGTGTCGTTATATGTTTAGTGAATCCCCAGAATTAGATAAATACCCCGTATTTTAAAATTTAATCGCACGGCTATTTTAACTCTATACTAATCTGGGTATACTTGCGGCCGCCGCCGATTCCGTACAACTTACAGTATAAATCGCCATCACTTGGCGAATTCTCTCTTATGTTTTGGTCTAAGCACCATTGACCATTCATGTACATGCTTGCTTTAAATTTAAAGGAGCGTAGCGATATTATTGGCAGATTGCGGTCATTAAATGTCCCCAAGAGATTTTAAAAGTCAGTTTTGATTTGAAATACCTGTGAGAGCAGATCTTTTATCAGGAGTGAAATGAATCAATTTGTTGTTAATTAATCATATTAGTTGAACTGGAATCAATGATGGTGCCAAGACAATAAAAAAAACCAAACACAAAAAAAAAAAAAATAGAAAAGATCAAAAATCAGAAGAAACAAGAGAAGGACGAAGAGAGAAAAATGCAGAAATCTAGAGGGAAGGGAAGAAGGGAGAGGAATGCCACTTCCGACCTGTTACTTGTGCATTAAAGCAACAAGATATCTAAGGCAGATTGGCACTCCCCTATTTTTGTGTAACGGAAGTTGATGTTCATGGGGAAAGGCGCTCCAGCGTCAGTAGGTAAAATACGACTAAAAGAGAATCCGACAGCATACGTGCAGATCAATGGCGAGTAGATTGAAAGTCTGGTGTTCAGGCTTTTATTGCTCAAATAACCACCCCCAAATGCACCAAAATGTTCATTTCTGCTGGTCTGTCGATTCCTAAAAAATCATTAGTTAATTGGCTTGAACAAATGAACTGTTTTGAGTGAAAGTGAAAAGTGAGTGCCACAGTGTTAGTGTAGACTGGCCGATGGACTGTATCAACCGTTTTGTCTCAGTGACGGTCCAAACTTCTATGACTCATTGACACTTTAGGTGATATAGGTGATGTAGACTTCGAAAGTAAAAGTAAGACTTATTTTTTCCATAAAATATTATCGACAATTTAACATTGGTGGTGAGGTGATGATTGATTGATTATTTGGTTGTGACTTGGCAAAATGGAAATCGGAGCTCTTTTAGTATTATTTTTTAAATTGACGAATCCCCGACGAAATCCTTGTTGTTCACAGGCGGAGGAGGGAATGTAAAGAGTTCCATATGCCGCCCCCCCCTCTATGATTGAGGGTACATAAAGTTTAAATACGCAAACTACCATTCCTTGAAATTCTAAACGTGTCTCCGTATCTAGAAAGAAATCGATGGATATAATTATCACAATGTGGTTTGGGACTTTGAAAAGTGCACCTGGCCCCGATACTCCTTATTCCAAAATAAAGCTTAACACTATTTTTGTATATTGAAAGAAAAACTAAAACATCTCCATGACATCCTTTTGCGAGCCCTAAGTGGGAATTAATATGCAATTTGGATACTAAGTTTTTGTAAATCCTTGGAAAAAATAAATTCTCTTTTCCCCCAAATTCCACAAATGGGGCAAAAGTCCATTTTTTTTTGCTCATCTATTGATAAAAAGGAAACGGTGGAGAATCTTTCACAAGAAAGAACTCTCTTTGGTGATATGACGTTGAAAAGGGATGTCCATTTTTTCCTATTAAAAAATCCATTTTTTCGAAATCTCACACTCCAAATAAATCCTTGAACTAGTCTACAAATTTCATGACCTCAGTTCGAGCCTAATTTAAGGTCTTATTCAATAATCTTTATTCATCACACAGATATCTGAAATGGCTAAAATCTATGTATTTTAGGCCACGTTACCCTAAACTGGCCAAGACCTACAATTTTATAGGGCCCACTGGTTTGTGATTAAAATTAACGTTTTTATTCAATTTTGAAACAAAAATTAAATATAATCTACTGAC
Source organism: Ophioderma brevispina (assembly GCA_023653785.1). NCBI lineage: Eukaryota > Metazoa > Echinodermata > Ophiuroidea > Amphilepidida > Ophiodermatidae > Ophioderma > Ophioderma brevispina. The sequence goes on from JAMKCH010085860.1 coordinate 28,187, forward strand.
AAATATTTTTTATCTTTCAATCTATCTATACATTTAAATCATTGCAAGAGTTTGGTCTCCTAGCTGCCACATGTACCCAATTACGTAGACCAACTAGTGCTTTGTTAAAAAAAAAGGAAGGAAAAAGGAATGGAGGTACTCAAAGTTTCCGGTCACAAGTACAAAGACATGTATGTACTGCACTTCATTCCCAAAAATGGCTATGGTGAGATGATAAATGTAGAACACTGCCCAAAATTAGGGATCTAGCTTTCACCTAATATTATTATCACAATTAGTTACATCCAACACTTTTTTCATTTCATTTCCACTCTTCTTCAATTTAAATGCAAGATTTGCTTCAGAATTCTAGGCTCCTTGTTATCATTTTGTCTACTTTCTGCGCGTAGCCGCCGTCGTCTGCTTGAGTTTACCTACTGGAACGCATGTCGGCGCTATTCCCCATGTAGTGATTTGATGACGTAGCAGCGCTACATCGTTCACCGTGTATGTTAGGCTGAGTGTCCCCTCTTGGTTAGATAGATTATCTTTGATTAAAGGCTGATTCAGAGCAGGGGGACGGTCATTAATCTCCGCAATTCGGTCAACAGCGACCACTTCTTGACAGGCAACACAATTTTGTTTATGCGAATTATCAATTAAGCTGCTAAAGAGAGCTCGTGGCTCTTCATCAGCTATTAAAAAATCCACGGCGAGTACGATCTACACGCTTTTCCGCAAATTCTTTCCCCTGGCGTTGTTAACCGCCCTACTTCATGCTCGGGCATTGATTGTATGTAAACAATAACATACAGCATCTATTTACATTTCCAATGTATCTTTGACTTTTCTGATTTTGAGCTTCCTAAACTTAGGTGGACGAATGTGCATTTGACTATTTTAATCATGTTCATCTTATTTAGATAAGTTTTGTCAGCATTTTATAATATTTTAGAAGATTGAGGCATGTAAACAATCATGGTAAGGTCTGGGTTATCATTCAAACTACTAGTATTGCCAGTATTGGGAGATAGATGTTGGTTGTAGTTTTTGTTGAATGTCAACGTCCCCTTGGGGTTCAATTGAGTCCGAGTCCAGCAGCTCTGAGTCCTGCGGCGAATCCGATTCCATGGCATGGGGCCCTGATGTTCATTCCAGGACCCGAAAGTCGCGAGTCCCCCGAGCATGAGTCCAAGTCTGAGTGAATCGGACTCACCACTTGAGTCCGTACGAGTCCCTGCCTGTTCTAAACTCCACATCGTAGTGCGTCGAACGCCCCCCGTCCACCGTCAATCGGCCCGATTGCGTCAAATCGTGCATACAGGCCTTAGAAGAAACACTGAGCGGAATGTTCCAGACAACTAGATTTCATGTTCAAAAAGGAATGTAAAACCGAAAACAATACATGGGGCTATCTACACAGGGCACCAGAATCCGCATCAATGTTATGTGGTACTTCCAAGATCCTAGATGTTTGTGAATGTGCGTTGGACTGTCTGCACGATGCACTTTTTCATGCCATTACAGCTTGATTGTTGCACAAATCAAAATCTATCGCGTAAGTGCGTGCAACGTCAGTGCGTAATGGAAGCGGTTTGCGTTATTAGGCGATGACACTGGTGTGATGCAATATAATCCGCGATAGAAGGGTTCCCCTATCCTCTTCATCCGCACTTATTTCGATCTCAAGTTTGAGGGTGACTTCACTGTGCGCGTTAGGTTTTTGCACCCTAAAAACACACGCGCTGGCCTTTCCATCAACACGCACGTGAATTAAGGCAGCACAATCGAAATGCTAAAGCGGATCAGAGTCACGTCTTACGTCATACGGTCACCCTCAATGACTCAGACCGAACAGAGTATACGTACGCTGTGGGCTGTGCAGGGTGCAGTAACACGATACTCATGTATGTATACACCATGCAGACTGCAAGCACTGGCCACATTGATCCGCTCGTGTAGATAGTCCCAGTAAGTGATGTGTGAGCATATAGGAAATTTTGACAGAAACACATTTATCATGGGTATATGCTACTACTTTGAACTAGTCAGTTCCCTATGTTTACCATCACGACAATACACAATACGTCAAAGAGTTTCTATAAGAAGATAGCAAAATCTTACGTAATCTTTAGAAATTCACCGTCTCGCCGTTTTTGCCGACCACAAAGAAAACTAGAGTACCAACACATAGAAATGCAATGCTTCCTCCGCTTCTTCCACATACTGTTGGGTGCCGCTTTGCCAATATACACTAATCGGGTAGTGATACAAATTAATGTATGGGTTAGAGGGGGCCAGGTGTAAACTAGTGTACCGGATCATTGTTGCTAGATCTCTTTTTTCTCATAATGCAAATGCGCTCTTAGATGGTGAAAGATGTTTCCATTGAGGCGGTTTATTTAAATCAGACGACTGATGTGGCATTTCATTCGTTTGTGGCCATGGGTAGGACCAAGTTGTAACAACCCAATAGCACCCAACATCCAACAACTTCTATTTTGGGCGGATTGTTTGTATCGAATTGACAGTCTGTGTGTAACAAGCACCCCAACTGATAATTAATTCCGTGAAATATTCACAATGTGACGCCTCCACGGACGACGGGTTTTGAATGGCGTTTCACCCCCTTGCAATACGTGATCATCACAATCATCAGTGCATGCCAGCCTAGCCAGCTTGCTCAAAATACAAAATAAAAATCACAAACCTCTACCGGCTCGGATTCGGCAATGGGTGACGAGCTAAATATACTAGTCCATCTCTGTAAGCAAAACCTCCACTACTCTACTTTCATCACTCTTCCATGCAAACACATTTGTTGGTCTCTTGACTCAAGAGAATGAAGGCACACGGCATTTAAACTAAATCCCCAAAATATTCAAATTTCAAGTGCTTTTTTTCTCAAAATTTCTTTTCATCAAACATCTTTTGTTGGATGAGAAAAGTGCCTCACATAGCGTTTTCTAGCTATATGCCCAAAAATGTGTAGGTCTGTTTGGTAGATTAAATGTAATTGATATGGCCAATTGAGTCGATTTTAGCAGATACGTCGCCATTGGTCAAACGTATATTTCGCAACCTCTAAATCCCAACTTCAGTAACGAAACATTAATGACCTTCGCCGCCTGACTCAGAGATTTCCCGAGGAGAGCGCCCTCAATTTTCAAACAAATTGTGTTTTTGCATATACGTATTGCTTGTCCATATACTAAACACTGTGTGAAATAGCTAAGCTCAAATCGAAGTCCTTCATAAAGAAAATCGCAACTTTGTTATAAATTTCCGGATCCGGAAATTTAGATATACACAGTATCCTATGGCACTGTACACTACACATAAATGTTTACTGCATGCAAACGAAAAAACCGATACACCTCAAACTTTGGAATTGGGCATTTTAGGTGACTATCTTTAGTTCTAGTTGACTATTTTCAATAAATACACAAAAAATTATATTTACTGTGTGTATACTGAGTTTTCTCTACCAAGTCTTCTACTTTCTGACAGATGCCTCTATACTGCTTGGATTCACTTCTCCTTACAACGAGGACTTCTCCCTATACAAAAAACATGGTCATACACGGTCTTCTTGAATGGTGAGGGGTACGCTTAGAAGGCTTAGCCTACTGCTGATCATCGTTTTATAAATAGCGCAAGGTTGAAGGCGATTGCCTGTTATTGCATTAAAGTCGCATGAACGGTGACATATACCATACCCCACTTCTACCTCTTTGTGTGTCAGTTATGCCGCGTGAGAGAGAGAAAGAGAGAGAGAGAACGTGGTATAAGGGAATAACTTATTGGCTGCTGTCTCGTGAAACGAAAGTGATGGCGGTTATATTGAATTCTGCGATTTTCTGACAAAACATCCAAATATGTGTACAGGCACTGTTTGTCGCCCTCTGTACATGGTGATGACAATAATGATAATCACCAAACATTACATTAAGTGAGTTAACCCAAGGGGATCATGAAATTTAAATTGCTTTAAACTAACTTCGCCACATTTGGAAGCATTTATCTGTAACAAAATGCACTTAAAATTGTTATCTACTCTACTATACATCTTTGGCGTTTATAATTTCGGTATCAACAACTTCCACCTTCAAATCAAACCATACCCTTGACAATATGCATGAAGTGATACGAATACAAAATCAGTAATTGGTGCACAGTACGAGATGCCAACTACTTTTAAATCGGAAATACAGTCTGTGAACGCGAGGGAGAATTGACATATTGATATTAAAGGTAGGTGACCTGATCATGGTCCGATTTTCCATATGATGTTTTCTCTCTCACATATGGAAGCATACTCACTAAAAATGCGTGATTAGAAATTTTGAGTTAAATCGACCCAGCTCTTTGGATAGTAGAAGCCATAAAGTGTTACTAAATTGGCCTTAGATCAATGTGTATTTAAATGGGGAACACATTTGGAAAAGTTTTTGTTTATAATATATATCAAAAAGAAACATTTGCTGGGTTTTAAATTCCACTGTGGTAATTGGAAAAATACGAACTTCTTCTGATACCAAATCTAAATTTTAATGAATTAAAGCAGGGGGCGATGTTGTCGATGCATAGGTCTGTGTTGAAACAGAAAGCAACAATTAGGGGTAGTTTAAATGACTGTAATAAAAAAAAACGTATAGTTTTTGTTACACTTTTCAAAGTTTTTAAACAAACACACGTAATAATAATAACAGGTTTTATATAGCTACTTAGCATTAAGAATGATCACACATGAAAGGTATATAGGGAGGCGATATTGTTACAAACACCTAAAAACTAACCACTTAGGGCCGTATTCTCAAACGATGTTTAAAATAAACGGTGGTTAGGCCTAAACTGTGGTTAGCTAAACGCACAGTTTAAAAAAACCGCAGGTTAAATATTTTAACAAATCGTTTAGCAAACCACGATATTAATCGCCGTAAATATCATCCACTGAACTGTGACTTACAGTATATTCGCCTATAATATTACGTGCGCGTGAACAATATTTATGTCAGCATGCCTCCGTACTTAAAGACACTATCAGTGATTTGCTAAATCAGCACAATCGAAAAAAATCATTCAACAAATCCAGATTTTTGCATGTAGGGCAAACAAGTAAGGTATCCTAACCTACCCTGCAAAGATAAGACCACAAGAAACTAATAAGGACAGACCGGATATTTTAGTCATTACTGTCGGAACGGACACGCTTACGTAAAACGTATTCAATGGATGAATCGTATATCTGGCAACACTGCCGTTTTTTCCTTTTCTGTTCCAATTCTACAGCTGGAAAAGGTAACTTATGAGAATTCTACAGACGTATCATTCACTGAACGATATTCCGCAACTTTCAATATTTTTCAAATCACTGATAGTGTCTTTAATGTTGATGCTGAGCAGGAAGTCCGTGGGTAAATTTCAAGAATGTCGCATTATTCAAGGAGCTTTACAATTTGTTCAGCGATGGAGAAAAAAAAACACCGGGCCTATTTAAAACTTTTGTATGTCGCTGTGCTGCACTTGCTATCATTCAATTCAATTCTATAACAGATACACACGAACAAAAAAGTAGAAGGAAAGGAAACATGGTCGAGAAGAAATCAACTGAGGACTCGGAAAAGAAAGAGAAATAAAGGAGACAACTGGTCTAACCACGAGTATCACATATCGCTAAAAATATCTGGCATTTGATGAAAGCGTAAACTTAAACAGGCCTTAAACTACCCCCGGACCAAGTCTAAGTGTAACAACGTTTTAGACATGTTTAAAGATGTTCGGCTATTTAAACAACGTTTTTATTTTTTTTAATTTAAATTTAAATTTAATTTAAACAGCGTTTAAAGTTAACCATGCTTTGAGAATTGCGTTTATTTTAGCGGGCGTTTAAATTACGATTTTAACGAGTGATTAGCGTTAAACATCGTTTGAGAATACGGGCCTTAAACTCTTAGTTACCCAAGCACTTAAATATGTATACATCTTTAAGATCTAAACGCCCTGCTTAAAAGTAAATACTAACGTTTTCGGGCCGTATTCTCAAACGATGTTTAAAATAAACGGTGGTTAGGCCTAAAATGTGGTTAGCTAAACGCACTGTTTAAAAAACCGCAGGTTAAATATTTTAACAAGTCGTTTAGCTAACCACTGTATTTAAACGCCGAAAATATCATCCACCGAACTGTGACTTATCTTCGCCTATATCATTACGTGTGCGTGAAGAATATTTATATGTCAGACAATGCCTCCGTAGTTGTAAATACAATGCAGGAAGCCCACAGGTAAATTTCAAGAATGTCGCGTTACGCAAGAAGCTTTAGAATTTGTTGAATGGTGGAGACAAAACCCCGGGCCTATTTAAAACTGTTTTAGTCGTTGGCGCACTTGCATCATTCAATATTAAGATAAACGCGAGCATGAAAGTAGAAGCAAAGGGAAAATGGGCGAGGAGAAATCAACTGAGGACTTGAAAAGAAAAATAAGAGAAAATAAAGGAGGGGACAAGTCTAACACGATATCACATCATAGAGCTGAAAATATCAGCCATTTAATGAAAACGTGAAGTTAAACACGCCTTAAAACTACCCCCGGACCAAAGTCTAAGTTAACACGTTTTAGGCATGTTAACGATGTCGGCTAAAATGTAAACAACGTTTAAAGTGAACCATGCTTTGAGGAATTGCGTTTATTTTAGAGGGCATTTAAATTGCGAGTACCATTGATTAGCGTTAAACATCGGTTGAGAATACGGGCCTTCAGTTTTAATAATATATGGTTGAATAGATCGAATTAACATTAAGTGACCAAGGGGGTTTTCACTCCGTTAGTGCCCAAGGGGGGGGGGGGGGGGGCAAGGAAGGAAACCAAATTTCCCGAGGCATTTTTTGCACGAAATTTATACACGTGAGAAGGGTCATAAGACAAACCACAAATCAGCAATAAAACATGAAATTTTTTTTTTTTTTTTTTTTTTTAAAAATATTGTGCAAAAAAGTGTTGAACTTATATCAGCAAAAAAATATTCGCTTGGTTCTTTGTTTTAAAAATATTCTCAGATCATTCCGTTAGTGCCAAGGGAGGGGGGCCAGGGGACCCCACTAACTAAATCATGACAGCTTGGCGATTTTAAGTATTTGGTATAAAAGAAGGGCATTAAAGTCAGGCAATTAGATAAACCAATCCGGCCGCCAAAAAATCCACGCGTAAAAGCGGCCAGCGCGGGCGAAAAAAAATGAGGGTCCATAGGAACCCCCGCAGTCACTAAGTGTAAAATAAACGATGTGTGCGCATTTAGACAATTTACCTGTTGGCTGTGCTTAATTAGTGTTTTAAACACTAAGTGGACCACGGGGTTTTCACTCCGTTGGTGCCCAAGGGGGGGGGGGGAGTTCCATGGGACACCATAAGGAAACCACTTTCCCGAGGGAATTTTTGTACGAAATTTATACCAAGGTGAGGGTTCATAAGACAACCCCAAAATCAGCAATAAAAATGAAATTTGTTATTTGGGCTGCAAATTAGGGCAAAACATTGTTTTCAAAACACGCGAAAAATTGGGCAAAAAGACAGGAAATTCAAATGAGCCCTTGCGAACATCAAACTTTTTGAAAACTTATTTTATGTTGATATCTACTCTAGAAGCACTCCAAATCACATATATTTAACAAAAAACTTGAAAGTTTTAGGAATCCTGATTTTAAGGGTGTGGCAAAATACACATCATTTCCCATGACTTTGACAGGAAGGTGTAGCAACGTCCACAATGAAATTGTTTGTTTTTTCAGCACATAAAGGGTTAATTGATTTGTAATTGTTACTATTAATTTGACTATATGGATGGGTGAACATATATCAGCAAAAAAAGAAATTCTTGGTATTTGAGTTTTTAATATGTCTCAGTGGACTTCCTTAGTTGCCAATTTTTTAATTTTTGGTATGAAAAGAAGCGCATTTTAAAAGTAAGACAATTACAAACAATTTCGGCGAAAAAAACCCAACGCGTAAAGCGCCAGCGCGAAAACAAATTGAGGTTCCTAGGAACCCCCCCCCCCCTTGTTCACTTAAGTGTTAAGGTCTTTCAAATTAGTAGAATATAACAGAGGGGCCAGGATAGTTCGTTTGCTTGCGAATTCATTGGGTGGTGATTAGTGCATTTATCATGGTTATTTTAAATGTTTAGCAAAGTATTGCCAGTATGCCTCTGATGAGGTTGTGTTTATTCGACATAGCTGTAATGTTGACAAAGCCTAGTTACGACATGCGACCAAACCAAACTTTGGTCACAATGATATGTAACTTTAGTCCATTTCCCGACGAGCTTCTCTAACTAAAGGTGAAACAACCACATGTGTACAAGAACAGAATGATAAACGTTTAATTTTCGAACTTTTGGGCAACATTGCAAATTTAGTAGTCACGTTCATTGGAGCTAAATTATACACTGTTAGAACAAAATTAATCAAGTTGTTTAAAATTTTAAACAAACACTGTTTACCCTGGTCATCGCTCAACCTTGTTTAAAAATTAAGCAACTTGTTTAAAAATTAAACAACTTGTTTAAAAATTAAACAACTTGTTTAAAAGTTTAAGCATCAGTTGTTTAAATTTTTTAAACAAGTTGTTTAATTTGACTTTTAAACAAGGTTGAGCGATGACCAGGGTAAACAGCAGTTGATTAAAGATAATGGCCCGTATTCCAAAAACTTGCTTAGCTAAACGCGATTTTAGCTTAAAATCGCCGTAATTTAAAATTTCGTTTAAGCAAAACGCGTTTAAATATTTTTAACTATTTGCTTACTTAAACAGTAGCTTTAAACACGAGTAACATCGTCGTTATTAAAAGCTAACTTGAGTGTGTAAAAGGCTCTATTGTATTTTGATGGTTGAGCGCACAAAGTGTATGGCTTTCCGTAGCGTTTAAGGCGCTACACCAACTGGGCGAGCATGATGTACACCATTGCTATTGTCAATTGAACAGTGCAATGAGCCGTACACTTGACGAAAACACACACTAAAACACTTCTTAAACTAGCCCCGTACCTAGTTTAAATTTCGATGCATTTTGGCGGAGTTAAAATTGCGTTTAACTTTAAACTCCTTTCTGGAATTAAGTTTACTTAAATTAAACGTTTATCGTACATATAAACGTTCGTTTAGCTTAAAATCGCGCTAAACACCTTTTTGGAATACGGGTCTGCGAGTTGTTTAAAAAATTGTTTAAAACTTATACAACCTTGTTTAAGACAACATGTTATAACAACAAACTAAACAATGTTGTTTAAAACTTAAACAATGTTGTTTAAAACTTAAACAACAGCACTTTAAACAACCCTCTTTTTAAACAGAGTTCTAACAGTGTATGATAGAGTAACATGGGTACAATTTGAGGGGAAATGTCGCGGTTTAATTTCAATAAAATTTCCAGAAAGTCAAAAAGCAATTGTTAATTATAGTTTGGACATTCATTTCTGCTATCAATCTAAATTCCAATGTACTTACGACTTGAAGAGAAACGCGTAGAAGGATCAATTAAATATACACGTAATTATTCAATGTTAGAACATGGAGGTCATTGATCATTAATGAAGGATATGTAACCTTCATTTTTGTTTGTTTTGTTTTCAGCATAGTTAAATTTAGTTTTTTATTGACATCAATAAAGAACGTTATGACACACGGACCTTTTGCACAATTTAATGATAAAGTTATAAGAGTCATTTCTGGTTTTAAAATGACGTGTTGTTTTTGAGGAGAGTTTATCCTTTGATAATTCTTACAATTTCAACGTCAAGAAAATTGGCATAGACTAAAATAAATACTCTTGTTAAAGGTTATGTGTTTTTCGCATGAAGAAACATCTATTCATTACTAATACATTCAAAACTTTTGTACTAAAGAAACTTGAACTCAGATACTTACTAATTCAGCCTTGAAAGCGGATACTTGCAAATTCAGAGCTAGATTAAGACATCTTATAATTAAAAAATCCAAATTCAGAGTCAAAGTAAGACATTTTAAAATTAAAAATTCTGATTCCGATGTATCACCACAATATAAACAATGTCATTTGGGTTGGAAAAAAAATCTGAAACAAATGAGAATATTTTTGTAATTTATAGGATTATGTTTTTTATCAAAATTTCAAGCTTTGCTTGTTGGACATTTCTTGCATTATAACCATGCCCCGTAAACGGCGACCCCATCCAAAGCAGATATTGGTATAGAAACTACTCGCACTGTTCAAATGTAATACAACATTTGGTAAAAAAAGCTTGAAAAAAAGTCGTAATCACAAATTGATTTTAATTGTACCATAGGTTGTTGACTTCATGTGACGTATTGATTGCTAAAGTTGTGTTTTCAAAAGAAGAAGTTATTCCCGAAATTTCAAAAGTGCGAAAAACGTTTGATTTTATTGTCATGTTCCCTAAATATGGTGGATTAAAAGAGCTGGCGAACAATAACTTGCCGATTGCGCACCAGAAGGAATACAAACACAGGAACCCTAAAATAGCCGCTGAGTGAATTGTACGAGTTCGTTAGGTTTACTGTAAATGTTTACGAGAGAAATTCAGAGTGGTTGTGTGGATCAAAAATGAAGTAAGGTCAATGGAACAGTGGTCTTCTAAACATTCGTAAATTTCTGAGACATCCGTAGTGCAATTTGAACGATAAATCACATGGTTTGCGCAAACCATGTCTGAGTACGCATTCACATTCACATTCCATTTCAAACGGTATATGTCATCGGTATGATTAAAAAGTTGTTTTCAATTTATCACTAGGCTCTGTGCTATTCAATATCTTGAGTCTAATATTGATGGGAGTGCTCCCATCTTCCATTGAAGTTATCTCATTTCTAGTCCGACAACCACTCTGTCTGATTGGCTACCGTATACATTAGACCCTAATGTCTAATGATATGAATATACAGTAGACCCTAACATACCCGTACAATTGATTTAGCGGTAATTTAAAACCATTTATAGCGTTCCGTAGACTGTATTCTGTCTGGAGTACAATTGGCAAATTATCGTTAACCAGCTTTTTAATCCACCATAATTAGGGAACATGACTATTGAATCAAAAGCTTTTAGAAACTATTGGGTTCTAGGAATAACGTCTGTTTGAAAACAGAACTTTCATTAATTGCGTAGTAGTCAAGCATTCCTGGTGGAATTTGAAATCAATTTGTAATTATTTTTTCTGCATGAAAAATACTTTTAGCCATTGTGTGACAGTTTTTTGCGTTACAAGGGATGAATTATTTTTGTTTTATCTTTCCACATAGAGGCCGACGCAAAAATGCTCTAAAAATAAATAAATCAAAAACCAACGTGCTCCCAGCCGTATTCAAGTTGTCGACCTTTTGCGTACCAGGCAGACGTTCATTAGAAAAATAAAATAACATTCTCAGCTCAATCAGTGTTCCCCACTCAGCCTTAAAAAATACTGGCAATATATCTAAATGATAGTCAGTGGAAATGCTTAAAAGCGTTCTGCGAATCTGTATGATTCTACTATAGAAATATTACTTGAACCATCGAAATCGATTGCAATTGTTTCCCTTTAATGGTTAAAGAACTTTAAATGTACCTTACACCATGGGAAAAGGTATTTATAGGAGGAAGTTATTCTTTAATTATTATTTTTCATTTTTTACTAATTTCAACTCTATTTTCACACCGATGGTCCAATTCTTCACACGCCGTTCTTCCCTGGAGCCATGTAACGGCCATTCCTTCACTGTATTGGTAATATCTCTAGATTGGTGGCTACGTCGGCCCGGAGAGTATTTTCCCACGGTGTAGTCTGTGTCACAGACTGCGAATGATATTATCTAAATTGGTACTGCGTAAGAGACTAACGTTATCAGTCCCCCATGGTAAATGTGTGTAAATATCCAATATCTCCGGAAAACAAAGGGGTTCTATGGATGTTTTTTCATCAGAGGGTCCATTACTTTGTTTAAAATATGTATCGTAATTGGGTCTGAACCTATAGAACCTAGCGAGAAAATTGAACATTTTTATCGGGTACTTCGGCGCTCGCAGACACGAAAAGTGAACACGCAATCACTATGGCAACATCCATTTTTCCTACAATGCCTTTCGATATTTTTCTAGTCTTGAGAATTTTCAAACACTGGTTTCAATTTCATAATCAGGATTACGTGGGGGGGGGGGCTTCAGGACACGACCTGCTCGATTTGGGCATTTGGGATTTCCAAACGGTAATTTATGGTATTCTTGTGTGCATTTTCTACGGCAACCTCGGTCCCAGTGACATTACAAAATCACCTCCTAAACCATTTTCATCAGTTAGTTGTCTTTCCTTCGTTTTTTCCCTTTTCAATTGGAAGAAGCTCCGGTTCGTTTGTGATACCTTGGTCGCGAGAGTACAGTAAGTTCAGCTGTTTTCTCCACTTATTTCAGTCGTGTATAGCCCCTGTCACCCCTGTCTATACGATTATCGTAATACAGGGTGTCCCAATAAAAGTGGTGCAAGCAGATAAACTCCGATTTCTCAAAAACTGCCTAAGCTGTGATTTTCATTTTCATGGAGGATATTAATTAGACTCTTTTATATAAATTGTGCAAATCCCATGACAATCTGCCCACGCAAACTAGAGATATAAGCGATTATTCAAGAGTACCTGTTTTTCATCCATTCCAATGGGATTTACACAGTTAGTAATTATCGGTACATCAGATAGATTTGTGGCTCAATCGTGTACATCGACTTAACGATAACCTCAGAACCTGAAGGTGATATGCTACTAAATTAAAGGGATTAGCAGCGATTTGCTAATCCAAAACATCGATAAAATCATCAAAATTCATATTTTTGTTATTGGCATGGATATGCGAACATATCCTGCAAGTGGTTGGCTTGAAATCCGTGTATTAAAGACAAGGCAGTACTTTTTATCTGATTCTGTAATTTCTATACGTGCGTATCAAAATTCCGACTTTCAAACTCTATTTTCACACGTGGTCGCAATTCCTTCACCCCGTTCTGTCCCTGGAGCCATGTAAACTTCCATTCCTTCACTGTAATTGGGAAATCTCTAGATGGTGGCTCGTCGGCCCGCAAACGTATTTTCCCACGGTGTAGTCTTGGTGTCACGAAGCGAATGATATTAGCTACATGGACTGCGTAAGAGACTAACGTTATCAGTCCCCCATGGTAAATGTGTGTAACTCTCCAATATCTTCTCCGGAAAACAAAGGGGTTCTAATGGATGTTTTTTTATCAGAGGGTCCATTACTTTTTGTTTAAATATGTATCGTAATTGGTCTGAACCTATAGAACCTAGCGCGAAATTGAACATTTTTATCGGTACTTCGGCGCTCGCAGACACGAAAAGTGAAACACGCAATCACTATGGCAACATCCATTTTCCTACAATGCCTTTCGATATTTTTCTGGCTTGAGAATTTTCAACACTGGTTTCAATTTCAAATCAGTATTACGTGGGGGGGGGGGGAGTGGGGGGGGCTTCAGGACACGACCTGCTCGTTTGGGCATTTGGGATTTCCAAACGGTAATTTATGGTATTCTTGTGTGCATTTTCTCCGGCAACCCTCCGGGGGTCCCAGTGACATTATCAAAATCACCTCCCTAACATTTTCACAGTTATTGCTTCCTTCGTTTTTCCCTTTTCAATTGTAAGAGCTCCCGTTCCGTTTGTGATACCTTGTCGCGAGAGTACAGTTCAAGTTCACTGTTTTCTCCCCTTATTTCAGCGTGTCTAGCCCCTGTCACCCCTGTCTATACGATTATTCGAATACAGGGTGTCCCAATAAAGTGGTGCAAGCAGATCAACTCTCCGATTTCTTCAAAACTGCCTAAGCTGGGATTTTCATTTTCATGGAGGAATATTAATTAGACTCTTTATATAAATTGTGCAAAGCCCATGACATGTGCCCACGCAAACTAGAGATAAAGCGATATTTCAGAGTAACCTTACCTTTTTCACCCTTCCGATGGGATTTACCCAGTTAGTGATAATCGGTACATCAGATGATTTGTGGCTCAATCGTGTACATCGACTTAACGATAACCTCAGAACCTGGAAGTGAATGCTACTAAATTACAGGGATTAGCACGATTATGCTAATTTTTCCCCAAAAAAAAAAAACCCACATCGATAAAATCATAAAATTCATATTTTTTGATTATTGGCAGATATGCGAACATATCCTGCAAGTGGTTGGCTTGAAATCCGTGTATTAAGACAAGGCAGGTACTTTTTATCTGATTCTGTAATTTTCTATACGTGCGTTCAAATTCCGTCTTGAGATCAAAGAAGCCTTTCCCGGTGAATATCCCACATTTTAAGCGTGATATGTCACCATGATCAATACATTTTAACCTCAAACACAAACATTATTAATGGTTGTTTCATTCTGTTCGGGTGTAAACCGCAATCATCTTGAGTGTAGATTTTGAGACCGCCGTCACTAGATTTTATTGTGGGAGACGTATGACCAATTTCCTCAAACTTATTTTTTTCACTATTGGTGGGTTTGTTTCTACATTAAAGCAATTTTATATGGATTGTACACACTTATTCCCGATTTAATAGTTAAAAGACATGTCTTTCCACATTTTTCGATTCTCTGCACTATCGCTGTAATCCCTTAAGGAAGTACGTATGGAACAATAACAGTGACATAATTGAATCTTATAACGAAGGGTGTGATAGGGTGTATAATAACTTTTAAGAGCTACTGCAACATGAGTGATGAAAACTACATGTCTAAAAATAGGGGTTACCTGTTGCAATATTAATTGTCGGGGTAGTGCATACATGTAAATATTAACGGATTTGTAAGAAAGAGCAAAGGTGATTAGAGTTAGGGAAATTTTGAAGGGTGAAGAAAAGTGAATACGCAGTAAACGAGGGTAAGTCCACTGTTACAGTAAGCAAAATTAAAAATAAAGATGGTGTGATCCTCCTCAATGAATGATGGCCACATGCCTTTCCAATTGTGGGGGGGGGGGGGTTATTAATAAAACCTTCACAAGACGAGAAACGTCAAGAAAAACTCCCTGTATCTTTGTGTGTTCACCATTGGCCGGGTTAAAAAGATGTCAGCCAACAGGCCATGCCGATCACAGGAACTTAAACTACAAGCTAGTTTAATTCTTCTCTTGAAAAACGAAATGTGACTATGATATTCAAACATATGTGGCCCACTTAGTTTACAGGTTTATATATAACAAAATACTTTTATCAAGAACACTTATAACAGAAGTCAGATACAAACCTTGTAATAGTTGTGCTGATGATAATTATTAGAATGCGACTGTAGGCTTAATCATCATTTCCTCTTCTGTCTACGTGTTTATATTTCTAATTGCCTATTTGCCATTAATAGATCTAAAAAAACTAATATTGTGTGCATTTTTGTTGTTCCTCATTTGTTCATATTTTTAATGATGTGCCATGATACAGCAGTACATTCATGTTGGTGTAAATCGCTCACCCGACAGCAGAACGGACACATTATTTAACTGTGTGTTAATCCCATTGGAATGAGTGAAAACAGATAGCCTTTAATAATCCGTTATATCTCTTGCTTACGTAGCCGGATTGTCATGGGTTTTCACAATTTATACCAAGAGTGCAATCAATATCCACCATAAAATGAATTCACAGCTTCAGCAATTTTTGAGAAATGAGAGTTTATCTGCTTGCACCGGTTTTATTGGGACACCCTGTACCCCCAACTGGGGTAAGCTTCCTTTTGGTCATAACTTGACGTGCATATATTTCGTGTTTAAAATGTTTCGTTCCATCTTCCAGAATCGCATAGGAGATTCGACGAACGCCGTGTTCTTCTGATGAAATATCTCCGGGAACAGGCACGTAGGTTGTCTGTTCAGCGTCTGTGAAGAATTCCATTCTCCACACCATACCATTCTTTGCCAGGGTTCATAATTAGAACCTCACAGTGGAATTCAACCGTCCCGCCTTAAACGATCGTTGCCGATCCGACTTCGATGCTTGAATACAACTAGCCCTATCACATAGTTTGAGAAGAAGTAGGACAAGTATTGTGGTGCTAATAAACACTGCACACTGATTTTTTTTTTAAAGAGGCACGACCAGTGATTGGGAATGAGAAAATGAAAAAAAAAATCATCAAAAATCAGATTTGTACATGCCTTGTAGCCAATATAGATACCCTAACATACACTTCAAGTAATAATACCAAAAGCAACATTATAAGGAACATTGGCCATTTTAGTCATTGCTGTCGTACGGACACTTATACTACAACACGAAGTTGAATGGGATTTATATTCTTTGAACACTGCAGTTTTTCTTCTTACCTTTCCGGAATTCTTCAATTTAAAAAAAAAATAACTTATAAAATTCTACAGCTTATTCCTTCGCTTTAAAGCTTTCCTGTCTAATATCAAATATTTTGACTCTTTCGCCTGGATCACTGATGGCTTTGCGTGAAAAGTATAGCTAGTTCGTACATATACCAAGTTGAAAAAGAGGAAGCGTAAATTTCATATGTTCAATTTTAAATTTAATGGTTTCATCTATTAATAATACGCTCTATTCCCGCATATGTGCTATGACAATGGGGTTTCAAATTGCTTGACAAATATATGGGTGTATCTCGATTTCCCTTACGGGTTACCGAGCTTTGATTTTCACTACAAATAAATGAACCTCCTGTGTGAAGAAATTACCGTAAAACAGGGCTCTCAACTTCTACCGCCCCTTCTTTTTAAAGGATTTTTGTTATATTTTTTGATGATTGTCTGGCTAGTCTATTTTCACTGAGCTGCTGCTGTCCTATGAAGCAATCTAATAGGTGACTCGGCCCGGTTCCGACCGACTGCCCCCATATTTTTTTTTTCTAAACATGACGAACTGCATGTAATAGGTAATTCCCTAATGTCGTCAAGGAAAATCTACAATCACAAAAGTAGTGAGGTATCGTATTTTGTTGTCAGATCTAGAGCCATTTTCCACTAACCAAGGCCGGGGTCTGGTCCGTGAGTTTTTTTTGTCAGATGGTTTTTGAAGCGAGGAGGCTCTTCACAATGATTTTTTAGTTTCCTGTTGGGCCGCCCGCCCGTAAATTCCAAGAATCCCCAAATAATTCCATTATTTTTTCCTGAATTCATATTTGTGTTTTCCTAAAGAGTCAATATCTTTTTTCCTAAATAGTCTGAGATTTTTCGTGTAACACAAATACATACTTTATAAGCAAGCTTCCATGTCCGAATTGCTTGAACCCTCGTCTACTGAGCCATTTTTTGTCACCAAAATTGCCGAGGGGGGGGGTGTTAACCACCCCCCTTTGATTTTCGTTACTGAACAACCGATTCCTGTAAATTTGGTACCAAAGGATACTTAGAGTTTTTCTTCTGTCCATTGGTACCAAAAGAGTACGAACATCCCCATTATGAACGTCCCATGACGTCATAATGCAACGAAAATTACGAAATACTGAATATAGGGTGGAAAATTGATATTTTCGCAATTTTACTGACTCAAACACCCTATGCTAGCTCTAAAATGATGTCATTATTTAAAACCTAAGTCATTTCCCATCAGTAGAGTCAAAAACCGGGCATGAAAATCTGATTGTCCCCCTAACCTTTTTGCGAAAAAATTGAATTTTGTGTCACTGGGTGTGTTGTCTATGGATGGCAGGTTTTGCTGAACATGCAAACTTTTATGAAAGTCATTGTGACGTAATGTAGGCTGTTGGTACTCATTTGTATCAATGGTAAGAGTGGACAAAGCCTAATCCTTTGGTGTTCCTGTGGTTGTGTTAGGCAGTTTGGTATTCTCTCCCCCCCTATCAATCACTTGGGATCACCCTGTATCTTACCTATACCCCTGTGGATGTTTGTTTTTTGGATTAAAAGGAGTGAAACATGACATTGAAATTACCATTAAATAATTTGGCACCAAACAAGGGGTTTTAGCAAGCCGGGGAAAAAAACTGAATGTATACGAAGGGTTAAAAAATGCTTTTCCCGTCCACTTTATTAAAGTTGGAAGTTTGGAGGGTCGGGCAGTAAACCACAAGACTTGAACTTAACATGGGTGGTCTTTTCAAGTAAGTGCAATCATTAGAGCCATTGTGTAATTTAAGGTACATAATTGCTGATCAAAAGTTTAAAACGTGTATTTTTTCAAAGATCAGGGATGTATGGTTGAGAGAGTTCGGAAAATATGGAGAGATGGGTTGGGGAGGGAGGTAGCATTTTTTGGTGCTGGATGGTTTCCCGGTGTTTGCTACTTTGTGTTTCAATAGTTGATGAAAATGCCGAAAAACTTCAGTTTTTTTGGTTCAAAATAGCAAAATAAGATTTTTAAAGAAAAATGGGACCACTTTGGATGTCTCAGATGGTTACTGAGATGGTTTTCGGTATTTTTGCTCCTTTTGTATCAATGGATGTTGAGGGCATTGCCTGAAACATCAAATTGGCCATTTCTGTCCCAAATGTCACACTTATGATTTCTTACAATGAAAATTACACACTTTGGTTGGTTTACATAATGGTTCACGTGTTTTAGCTCCTTTGTGTGTCAGTGGTTGATGAACATTCCTGGATCCCGATTCACAGTTTTGGTTCAAAATGGTCAAACTAATTATTTTTTTTAACGAAAGTGTCTTTGGGTGGTCCCAGAATTTTTCTGGTGTTTCTGGGTTTTTTGGTTCCTTGTGTGCATCAACACAACACCAAAATAGCAACATAAATTGCCATTTCCATCCCCAATGGGTCAAAACTAATGATGTTCCCAAGTGGACACTTTGGATGGTTTTTGGACGATTTTTGGATGGTTCCCGTGTTTTGGCTCTTTTGTGTTTCAATGGTTGATGAGCACTGTCAGTAGGGACTTGATGCTTACACATGATGTGGTTGCCCATTTTACACAATTTTTTAACATATGACCTTTAGTTCCCAGAAAGGATTTTACTCTCTCTGTCTGTATAGTAAGTTGGTTTCTTGTAATTCATTAATTTGACTCTAAAAATGAAGTCGAATAAACTGAACAATAAAAATTACAGATGCAAAATTTCTACCTGGTAATCCGGTGGAATTACCATATTATTTTTTCGTATTTCTACTCCGTGAGAAACCCCTAGTCTTTTGCCTGTGGTGTAGCTTCTAATATTATTTTTTTTATTTTATTTTCACAAAGTTGGTAAGAGTGACTCATTGAAATAAAAACTTACCGTGAACAGAGAAATGATTGAGTTGTCTAATTTTCAATCGTGATGAACTCTTTCCCATTAAATAACGCAACTTGTGAGAAGAAAACTTCAGTGACCAGTATGAAATTGCATTCAGAACATCTGCTATGCTGACACTGAGTTTATTTACAACCCTTTACACTTTCAATTTATTACTTATTCCACTCACATAAAACTTTTATCATGTTATATTCTTTCCTAAAACAGGAAAAGATTGAGTTAGTGGTAGCCTACTTGCTAGGTAGGTATTTTCTGTATCGTGTGTGTTTCAAATCTTGTGATAGGTCATTGGACGTGGAAATTTGTATCGCGTGTTTTGAACTGAAAAAAATAATCATAATGAATAATGAAAGTGATGCCCCCAATAGTTTTAACCTGCAACAGGAAACTAAAAATCATTGTGAAGAGCCTTAAGTGACGTAGGGATATAGTTTTAATTTAAATACAGGATTTTTTCTAAATTAAAAAAAAAATCGCTATTTTCATTGTAAGAACCGAGTTAATTAAAAATACAATAATTATCACTATTTTTGCAGGGATGTCGGCGACGCCGCTTCTGACAATATATTGGGCAGTGAGAAGTAATATAAGTCCGCCGACCTCCTAGTCCGGC
>JAMKCH010085861.1:0-80591 GCA_023653785.1 Ophioderma brevispina
CAAATGATCACATGATTAAGCCGTTTTCGGAAGCATCAAGTTCGGATGCTCGGGAAATGTCATCCAAACAATCTTTTCTCTTCAAATTGAGATCAAATTTGGACCGATTTTGAAGTAATTGGGTAGATCTTACAATCGATCATTAATTCGCCAAGCCAAAAGTGTAATTCAGAAGTTTTTGGACGTTGTTTATTTCGTAGTAAGGTTCACCCCGGCTTAAGCATATATTTCAACACTAACAAAGCAAGATAAACCGTTGGCCGCAGGCGCTCCTAAAGCTCTCGCCCCGCGACCTTGAGATCTCAGGTTCGAACTAAAATACGGGGCGTTTTTTGTGTTTTTTCCTCCTATTCATCTTCCTAGAATTAATAATTTTAGGGCACTAATGGTATTCAAAGTACTATAAGATTTTATTTCATTTTTTCTGGAAAAATACGTGGTATAGGCCGGTTCGGACCGTTATCAATATACACTCGTACAAGACGAAAAAGTATTGTGAATACCGTACCCAAAGGGTGGTTGAAAGCTGGGCGATTACACTAAGAAAATTCTCATTGTTAAGAATGCAGGCCCGTCGCCATGGGGGGTGTGGGGGGGTGGAACACCCCCCCCCCCCCAGCGATCCTCAAAAAGAGAAGAAAGAAAAAGGGAAGAGGAGAGAATGGAAAAGAGAGAAAGAAGAAGAGGGAAATAGAGAGAAAAGAAAGAGAGAAGGAAGTAAGAATGAAAGAAAAGGAGAACGACATTAGAACGCATTGAGATTGACTCCAGACTTAAATTCCAAATATCACAAAATTTGGATCACCCTAAATTAGTTTTGTTCCAAAAAACATTAAAAAAAAAATCATGAATTGTTAATGTGCCAACAGTACGTGTGATCAAAATGTGCTAAAAACAAATTTTGAGAAAAACACGAGCGGACAGCCATGGGCCCATTCACCAAGTTGGTCTCCCGGTATAAGGCGAATTTTCAGTCGGGGAGCTGAATTGAGTCAAGGAAAAAATGGTAGGGATCGATTCCCTAGCACCAGCACCATAAAAAAAACTTATAGGTCGCGGGCTGTCTTTGAATTAATTACTATTACTAGACATTGCGCTAGCTATTAATGGTATAGTTCCCCTTCGGCGGTACAAGCTATACTGCCCAGTGAGCCAAAGTTAGGGAAAAACAGTCTGTTCTTTGAATGGTTACCAATTTACCCCTCAAAAAGTAGTAACGTTGAGGTTCTGAATCAGCTGAAATCAAGGGCTCCGGGGGCTTCGCCCCCCTGGACCCACAGAAAGACTCTGCTCCTGCACACACCCATTAAAGACATTGGCGCTCCTAAATGCACATTCTCTTTGGCCAGTAAGTACAAGCTTATACATGTATGTATAGTGAGCAAAGTTAGAAACCAGTCTTGACTCGGGTCTTTACTTTGAAATGGTTACTATTTACCCCTCAAACAGTGGTAATCTTGAATGTTCTGAATAGCTTAATCCAAGGAGCTTCCGGGGCTCCGCCCCCCTGGACCCCGGCAGGGGCTTGCCCTAAAAGCGGGCACCATGTAACCCACCCGTGGAGGGCTTTCCGTTTTGCGCCCCGTTGTGTCAAGGCACTTGCGGTGTCAGTTTCAAACGATCAAGGAAAAAAATGGTATATAAGAGCATCTACTTAGGACAATTTTTAACAGCCCTTAAAGTGGGCCGAACGGTGCGCCGTTCGTTTTAGTGTAATGTTTTATTCGCTCACTACGATTCAAAGGACCATACTGCAGCAATAACTATTTCTTCACTTTACACCCCCCCTGACAAATGTCTAGCGACGGCCCTTGAATGATGATGAAAAAACATCCGCAAAAGCAGTAGGTGAGAGGATGCATTCCCCGTATTGGGTAATGCATCCTCTCCCCACCAGAATCTACATCAACAACAATTTCATTCTCCCCCAACACAGGGATCAAACACAAAACTATGTGCCACATCAAAACAGTTAAAAACATGTACCAGTACATTGAAATCCCTTCAGCATGCCTCAACAAACAGGGTGTATTTTTTAAATACATTGGTTGAATTAAAGCTACCTAACTGTGCCAAGGAATTGAGAGTTACTAGCTTATAGTGAATAACACTACTGCCACTTACATACCACAAGTCGCGCAATTTAAACCAAAATTTTAAACATCAAGTCTTAAAAATGCACTTTCTCTAATAGATTTGCAACATATTATGAATTCGACCGACCCGGATAAGGACCTATAATTCTTTTAGCGCCAAAGTTTACAGAGCTCCTGGATACCCACTGTCCTATTACAACCAAATTAATCAAGCTGTTATTCACCTAAGAAGCCATGGGTAGGTCTAATTAAATCACTTCAAACAAAAGAAAAAAACGTTATAAAATTTTATATCTCAGAACCGACTCTTGATTAAATAAAGTAAAAGTCTAAAGCGACATCATAATAAAAATTGAAAACTAATAACAAACACTAAACCAAATGTGGCAACAATGAAATCAACTGGTAGGTCGTAATTAGGAAAACCATCTCCGGAATTGTTTCCTCATAGGATGGCACAAGTTCGTCAATGACGAGGAAATAGCAGAAAATGTCAATAATTTTTTGCTAATATCGGTAAAGTTCTTACGGAAAAAATCTCTGAACCATCTAAAGATTTCAAGCCTTCTCTATCATCTTATAATATACCAGTAGTTTTTTCCTTACCCCTACAACCGGCTGAGGAAATAATCGAGCTAACATCTAAGTTGAAGACAGTTACAGTAGTGGTTCTGATGATATCAGCAAAAATTACTTAAAGTAAATCATTGCAATCCATCAGTAAAGTCATCGCCCCATAATATTTAATCTTTCCCTTTCACACCTCGCCCAGTCCCTAAGCACAATTATTGTGCACTTTTCTAAAAAGCGTGAAACTTGGCATGGCCTTATCATATTGAGCCCCTGAACATTTCTGATCGAGAGTGCCAAAATGTAGCGCCCCTATTGGCCTTCAGCGCCCTCTATAGTTTTCCCCACTTCTTAAAATTTCCTTTCAAGAGCTTATATGCCATAACTCCACATTTTTGGACAAAAATAAGGTCCAATTAAGGTTTAAAATGAGGCACATATATATAACTATTCATTTACGTCAATATCCATTATGGTGCCATCTTTAGATTTCAAAAATGGCCGCCAATTGAAAGCACATTTAAGCCTAAACTTGAGGTAAGAATGATAAAAATGCTAATTTTGAGGACAAACCCCACATTTGTAATGCGAGGAGTCAGACACGCACACTGAGGATTTGCAGCCAGTAACAGTAGAAGTATTCATGAATTTCAAGATGCTGTTTTGATTTCAAAAATGGCCGCCAATGAACTATAATTTGGAATTTAATTAAGCCAATGAAGCATACCTTTTTTAAGGGTTAAATGATCATTTGTCAGCTATTGTTTGACGGAATAAGTCCAGGAAGTGCTGCAATATATCTGGCCATTGATGTAGGTCAATTGCAATTTTGATATCAATATACCACCACCCTAGATTTCAAAAATGGCTGCCACTAAATATCCACACTTAATTATTCTCACATTAGCATCCTCCGTTATGAATGTTGAAAAAACAATAAGGACGTCCCACATTGACAATGCTAAAGAGTTAGGAAAGAAACACTGCTGACATTGTAGTAGCCACAATTAGCAGCAATATTGAATGCAACGATGGCGACTGAAAAATGGGCTGCCATTTGAACCATTTTGCCAAAATAGCTAACTCTGACCACAGTGATCGTAGTTCTACTGACAAAACCTATTTCTAATTGTAAAGATTCAAAATGACCCTTTGTAGGAAGCTTAGTTAGTATGCTTTACCAAGCAGCTACTAAGCATCTTAGTATCCTGAGTCAGATATTTTGGCACGGTTGGTGATGTGCATAAGTAGAGGCATTAAAGTCCAGCATTCGGATTGCATCCATGCCTCCATGAACAACTACTTCGAACCAGCTTCAACGCAGCTTTTGCCACCTTAGGAGATTTGTCAATTATGTGTTGGTTCCACTAGCTTCCACTTCAAGTATAGGACCAAGTAGGACTAGGATGTATTAAAAATGACAGCACAAGTACTCCAAAAGCGATATCCAGGACTTTCAATAAGGCTCCACTGGAAGGCCTGCAGTACTGAAGGGAGAGTTTATGTACAGAGACTCTATGGACGCTCACAAACATGCCCTCATTTTAGACCATTGGTACAGTGTATCAATGGCAACTTTTTTGGGTGTGTGGTATATTAAATGGGGTATTTGGCAAAGTTTTTTACCAAATTCTCAAATAGCATATTTTACTCAGGTGGGGAACCAAACATTTTGTTTTTAATTTTACAAATTTTGATTAAATTTGGGCCTAAAGATTGGGCCTCGTGCTACAGGTAGAAAATTGGTAATAGCCATATGATTCTGCTTTCAGATTCTTAGAGTACATTACTACCAAAACCAAACTTGGGACCAATACCATACAAACACCAAATTCAGTATCATTGACTTATCTGGCCTAAAACCAAAATGTTAGGATTGGAAGACCTTACTTAAAAAGACCGAAGCCTAAGGTCAAAACGTTCTATTGTGCAAACGTTTAGCTAAAACTTAAGCTGATTTTTTTTAAAACAAAAGCTAATTTTCTGGACATTTAAAGAGATATCATTGCTATCTGTGATAATGGCTACAATCTTGAACAAAAGTGTTGGCACACTTTTCTTACCGAACGGAACAAAGTTTGAAACCTGACTGAAATTGTGTTACAGGTGGCGCTAAAAATACTCAACATTGATTGGTAGGGAAGGGGAGGTGGTGTTAGGGATTGGCAAAGCTTCAAGCTTGGACACCAAAAACAATCTTACCAGTATCTTTTTTATTTATATTTTCGATTATAGGTGCAAATAAAGGTGGGGACCAATTGGAAAAAACCTCGTCCCCCACTTAACTACATCAAAATGAGTTTGTATATCAGAAGAAAGTTCATAATTCTCATTATACCCCAGTGAAATTTAAAGCCCAGTAAATGTTCACTTGAATATGAACAAAAAACATACCCAAATGTTGTCGACCACTTAATAATATACAGTCTCCTATGGCCCGTTAGGACATTATCCAAGTCTGAGGAGTCCACGTGTGTGAAATATCGGATTAAAAACATGTTAATGATAAAATCAGGACGATTTAAGCCAATATAATTGGTACGCTATGAGTTTTACAATTGGACTCAACTGATCTCACCCATATTCTTGCAAATCATAGCTCGACCAAAATAATGTGGGCTTATCGATTCCCAAGCTTAATCACATTTATGCTTTTGCTATCCAAATGGCATGACGGCAGGTGACCCAAATTTTTTTTGAAATTTGGTTTTTTTAATGAAATGAAACATCAGACCATGATCGTTTCACTGCCTTATTAATTCTCGTTACTTCCAAACTTTAGGCCAGGATGTACTAATGAATTAAACCGTTGCTATTGCGTGGCAGATTCCATATATTCAGAAATGTGGTAAGGATATTGCAAAAAATCTAACATAAACACCTTGTGTTATTCACAAAATACTACTAGTGGGGGACTGTAATGAACAGATCTATTGAGTGTCCAAATCCGGATAAAATTGTGAATTTTGGTACAACAAGTACTTATACATGATAATCAACAATGATGGAAGCACGTGCCCCCCCCACCCCTTTCTGGCCCCCAGCTTGGATTTCAGGTTACACAGGGTAAAATTTTTAAAATTTTAACGTTTTAAAATTTTTTAAAAGCACACCATGTTGCCTGTCTGGTTACAAGGATTCCAAAAAGGTATGTTATATACTACATGTTGACCTTATAGTTAAGGAATTAGGGTAAAAAACTGTAAAAATGGTTAAAAAAGTCAATTTGGTTGTACAGGGGTCAAAGATTTAAAAAGTTGCTCCAAATATGTTGTTCAAATGTGGTTCAAATTGTGGTTTAGCTCATAGAATGAAAGGAATAGGAAATAGTTTTGACTTTCTGACGTGTCTGGTTATTAACAAAAAATGGTGCCTAAGTCAACAGCTATTGGCAGCTATTGGATTTCTATTGACCTGTGACCTATTTTGCTGGATAAACGTGAAAACTAAGCATACAGATAAGGCAAACTGTTCCTTATTTCAATCTTTAAGCTAGGGAACATTTGCGCCACATATTAACTGAATCAAAAGGCAACTTTTAACTTTTGACCCATGTACACACCAAAAATTGACCTTTTCACCATTTTTACGTTTTTTTACCCTAACTCCGGACTATAAGCCATAGATAGTGTAAAAACTATACTTTTTGGAATAATTGTGACCAGACAAAACACAACGTGCTGTGCTTTTTAACACGTTCAGAACATTTAAATTTTTGACCCTGTATAACCTTGAAATCCAAGGCTGGGGGACATTAAGGGAGGGGTGGTTGCCAAGTGCTTCATCAATTTTATGGATTATCACTGCCCAAAGGTACTTGTGTGCAAAAAATTCACAATTTTATCCGGAAGCGCATACTCTTACACGAACAGTTCCCCTGCTATACTAGCAAAACAGTGATGTAAGGACATGCCAAACTGTGTGCAATTGTTCATTGTCCCCATTATGTTGCACTTTGCACTAAGAGATACACTCAACCTAGAGATTTTCTCCTCCAGACCAAAGTTTAACAATCATTATAAAAAGTGTTCTTCGTCTTGGTAGTCCAATAAAGAATTTAAAATTTCATATCAATTACACATGGCCATATCTTCTAAGTTTGATGTATTTGTTAGCTCTCAATGAATTAATAATAAGATGGAAAACATCCAAATATTCCGTGCTGAATTTCTCCAACACAGCGATCGTTTAACAAGTACCAAGTATGTGTGTTCTTATACCTTTCATTTCGAAACAGGCTCGTTAGATTTCAATCTGAAATTCAATAAGTGAAATAAGGTTACCATGGATAATCAGTGGTGGTCCATTGGAAATATAAGATGGCAGCAATATGACTTTGATCTAAAAAAATTTTTACATGATAAATTAAGAGTGCTTAAAATATAGTACAGGACTTTGTTTGTTTGACCAAAGCGGAGAATGAAATGTGATCAACACCTTCAAGAGGTACATTTCATAATTGGGGGTTTTAATTAAAATTCGACATAATAGTTCAAAATTAGCGGACATTTTGAAATCAGATGCCATCTTGAATTCGAGATTCTGTATCTGTTATAACTGCCATGCATCAATGCTTTTTGAACTCCTCAGCATTACCAATGTTGGATTGTCCTTTAAAAATTAGGTTTTATTTATCTTAACTCAAATTAGGCTTAAGGATAGATTTCAGTGGCGCCATTTTGAAATCTAAGATGGCAGCAATGTTGATTTTAACCCTTAAATCAATAGCTCTATACATTGATCATTTTTTAAATCTTACTATTACCTTATTTGGGTCAAACAGATAGTGAAATTATGGCATTTAAGCTCTGAAAGTAATATTCATAATTGGGTAAAACTATAGAGGGCGCTGTAGGCCAATAGGGGGGCGCTACATTTTTGGCACTCGTCAGAAATTGTTCGGGGCCTCAATATGAATAAGCTTACTAAGTTTCATGCTTTTAGGAAAAAGTGCACAATAATGCCTATTTTTTGTGCTTAGGGACCTGGGCTAACCATGGACAGTGTCGTCTGGCAAAACAGCGCCGGTTCATTGTTGAATCTTGGCCAACCTTTGAAATCTTCACTCACAGTGTCTTTCACTGCGGCTAGGGGAGTTATCACCACTTCCTAATCGGCTAAGAGTGGGAAACTCCACGTTACACCAGGTCAGATAGCGTTGATTCGGATTTTTTTTGTACATTGCGGGACACTGGAGAGTGCGCCAAAATACTTGGCCTTCTAAACGTTACGCACCAAAATATTCCTCACTAATTGTTCTAGTTAGCTGCTAGTTTATCATATAGGTTTGATTTTTGGGAAAAAGACGAAAAAAAAAAAAAACGTGAAAAAATCGATCCATACAAGTATTTTCCTTACCTTATCAGCTTCGTATCTGCTGGGTCAATTCTCGATTGCTGCCGTCAAGTCATGCCACACGTCAGGCTTTACAAAAAAACATAGTGAGCTTAAGTAAGGGGAATTTTTTCAGGACCGTTTCTAACATCAGATTGCCCACCTGATTCGTGATTTCGCGATATCCAAAGGTAGGGCCAAAACCGTTTTCATTCTTGTTCAAGCTAATAGTATTAGAGCATTTAACCAAGCGTTTGGCTGCTAGGGAGTCCATGACGTGGCGCATGTCTAAGAATAGCCGGCCCAGTAGCGATGCGGGGATACGGAATAGGTGGCGCTGGTTGTCCTGCTATGGGAGCGTTAAATGGGTGCTTTCAAGGGGTACTGTTCCGTCTCTACTTAAAGTAGCTATGTATTAACATTTTCAAGGCTGGAGATAAGCACGACTTCACTACTATAGGCATATTTCTATTTTACCAGCTATATCCAAGCTACTTGAAAAAATGTCTATGCTCGTACTTTAAATTTCATCGAATACCATAACATTCTAACTCCCCAGTAATTTGGATTTAGGCCTAAACGATCTACGCATATGGCAATTAATGAACTTTATTGCTTAATAACTGACAAAAAAACTACACACGGTTGGTATCTTTCTTGATTTAAGTAAGGTCTTTGATACCTTAAATTATAACATTCTTTTGCATAAACTTAACAACTATGGTATCAGAGGCCTCGCTAACAATTGGATCAGAAGTTATCTTTCTGATAGACGTCAACATATTCTCTTCAACAGTACTTTGTCCAGTTCAGTTCCTATAACGTGCGGAGTTCCTCAGGGCTCGACACTAGGACCATTACTCTTTTTATTATACATTGACGACCTTCCACTCTGCTCTAAAATCCCAAACCTTATTTTATTTGCTGATGACACTAATATTCTCTTTTCACATCATGGCCCTTAAATTTAGAATCTATAATTAATGATGAATTTAACAAAATTTCCAATTGGTTTAATTAAATAAATTGTCTCTGAATATTAAAAAGACCAACTACATGCTATTTAAAAATAAACACAGCAATAAACCTAAAATTAATATCGATATTAAAATTGATAATACATCTATTCAGCAGGTTGAAACAACTAAATTCTTAGGTCTATTAATAGACTACAATTTATCTTGGCGTTCTCACACTCTACATGTTTATAAAATTGTCTCCAAATACAATGGCATCTTCCATAAAATCCGCCCTTTTCTTCCTCAACAATCACTCAAAACACTCTATAATTCTCTCGTCCTTCCTTATTTGTCGTATGCGGCTAGGGTGCGATCCTAACAACTCTAATCTTGATACCCTCTTTCTCCTTCAAAAGAGAATTATACGGACTTGTACCAATTCTCTGTGGCTTGATCACACCGATGCTTTATTCTCTTCCTTGTCTACTTTGAAAATTAATGATATTTACAAACTTCAGTTGGCAACCTTTATGTATCGATTCCCATTCTCACCATTATGACACAAGATATAGGGACATATCCTTCATCACTGCCACGAACTCTGTCCTTGCCAGCAATATATCTAGATCCCAAGGACCCTTGCTCTGGAATCTTCTTTCCAAGGACTCTAAAACTTCTCCCTCTCTCTTCCTTCAAATCGAAAATGAAGAAGGACATCATCAGTACTTACAACTCTGCTGCATGCTCATAACGCCACATCCTTGCTTTTTTACTCTTTTTTCTGTTCTTGTTTATTTCTTTAATTCCTGCCCTCAGTTCACCTTTCCCCATTCTTTTCTCTCTCGGTCCCTCTCTCCCTTTTCCTTCCCTTCCACTTCCTTTGCCTTTCCTTTGTCCGTCCTTCCGTCTTTCTCTCTCCTTCCTTCTTCTCTTTTCTCTCTATTAATCCTTACCTTAGTCCTCCCCTCTGCCCTTCCTTCGACCTTTGGTTCCTTCTCCTCTCTTTTTCCTCACTTTTCTCCTTAGTTGGATATGATTGTGTTTGTTTTGTCCTGTTTTTCTTGTCCCTTAATGTAACGTAATATTGTGTTATCTTTATTTGGTATAAATTGTAGAACTTAGGAAGAGGTCACTGCACCTTCACGCCCTGCGTTTAGCAGTGACCTCGATCTTCACATTCTCAGCTTCAAGTTCATTAAACTATTTTGCCATTACTTGTGAAGTTTTGCTTTGTTTTGTACATTATATTATACTGCAAATATTTTTATAACTTTTATATCTTAAATGTTATTGTCATACATTGCTGTGATGTTGAAGTTCAAATAAATTTGATTGAATTTGATGATTAGTCTGCGATTTTCCCCGCCATCAACAAGACAAGAGAAGCTGAGACGCCTCGCAGTGGGCGACATCATCATGGAATCAACAAGATCAAGCATGTTTTAATTAATTGGCGACCCCACTTTCTAAATCCGACACGGCGGCACAAGTTGTGATATGTTGCTGCCAAGATTGCTCGCCGATTGGTCGCCGAGTTATTGAAGCCAAGAAAGGTAACAAGTCACAAGATCGGCTACAGTCTTGTTCAAACTTGCCAATTTATCTTTTTTATTCCGACTAGGAATGATTAGTCTGCGATTTTTGCCCGCCTTCAACAGGAGATGCTGAATCGCGTAGAAATAGGCGACAGCATCATAAAATCAACAAAGTCAAGCGTGTTTAATGGACGGCGCCACTTGTTCAGTCCCCGATCAGTCACAGACCTTAACATGGCAGCACAAGTTGTGACATGTTGCTGTCAAGACTGCAAGTCAGCGACTTATCTTCTGTAGTCGCCGATTTTACATGTCCAATTGGCTTGCATTTTTTCACCCGCTTGGAGCAGACTCATTGCCGACCACTTTACAACTGCACACAACCACTCATGATGCCAAACTCATGGGCTACCGCTTCCAAACCGCTCATGTGTTCAAGCCGACCTTCCCGATTCCAAAAAATTCCGAAAAATGGCCAATCGGCACCAGGTCCATAATCCGTCGGAAGGATGCGTGTCTGCTACGCACAACTACGGACTGAACGGAAACCGGCCAGGTTCCTAAGTATTCTATTTAACAGATTTTTGTTGTAAACTGTTGCAGCCATTCACATCAGAGTGATCACCCGGTAGTTCGTCATGAGGGAGAGATCACCTTTCATGGGCAGGGGCACGGTGACATTTGTGGTCCACTCTTGCGGTGGTGATGATTTTGTATATGCCTTAATGCAAAATTTGTGGATAACATATATCATCTCATCCAGCGTGCAGTGCTTCAGCGGTTATTGTACAATCAAGACCTGCTGCCTTATTTGTTTTTATGGCCCTAATAGCTTTTGCTGCCCCCTCTCGAAAAGGTGGATCGGTGGGGATGGGCAGGTCCCCCAAAGCAGTTCAGTTGGTGGGTTTCTATCATTGTTTAAAGCAATAATGGCACATTTTGAAGAGCGCCCCAATTTTCAAAATTTGATATTTTTGCACAGGTAATTGTCTAGGAAACTATACCTGCGAACGAGAACGCTAAAAAAAATGCGTATTTATCATAAAATAAGCGATTTTGTAATAAGAATTGGGATCCCAGATTGTACTTAGCGGCAGAGCTGGAAATGCTACGTTTATGTCCGCCCATGATGAAATAGTGCCCCCTCGAGAAAATAACCTCTAACTTACTTGCCTGAACCAATAAAGCAACTAATGGATGAGCGTAGATACGTACATGGCGCTATTTCCGATGTCACGATACCAGATCAGATTAAGACCATAATTAAAAAAAGGCTCTTTTCTCACGAAGAAAATATTACAAGGCACATGCATTTAATGAATTCCAAACACCAAACTTCAACAAATCATTCAACATAAGAAAACTATACGAATAAGTAATTATTACTCAACAAAGTTTACTATAATTAGAAAATTTGATACGTTTACATTTATTCGTTTTTCCAGAAATAAAATTTGACAGCTTGGTCCATTCATTTGTCTAAGCACTTTTAGAGTTTTGGTCACTTATAACAAACTGCAATGTTTACGTGGCCTAATCCTCTTCACACAGCCTCGATGTTCATGACACTTTATTCGTTCTTTGATTGACACAAACAAAAGAATCGATAGCGTGTCTCAGACTTTACATATTCGAATCAAAAAGTTCATGTAAAATGGATTGAAGCATCTTATTCTGTTGAGATTTCAGCTGTTAATATGGCTTTTTAGTTTTTGATCTCAACACATCTCCTCCAAATGAATTCGTACCATCGACAATAATGCCGTTTTATGACAGTAAAAACTTCTGTCGTTTGCATTAACCCAGTTCACTTGAACAAAGTCTATAAGACACTCCTAGTGATTGAAATTTAGAATCTAATATGGATAATAGGGATATGGTGTTGAATGATATGTTGAAGGATATTTTGTATACTGAGGGCGTCCTTGCTGCAGCTCCATCTCCTCTCCTCTCTATTTCTTGTGACTTATTATCAACAGAACCTTGATTGAGCCTTCTTGCCCGGCTGGATATAGATCATCTAATATATATCGCTTCCATTGGATATGCCCATGAATTGGAAAAGTGCATTATAACTTAGATGTACTTTGTTCTCCATTTTTACTTCTCCATCCCTCTGATTTTGCCACATCTGATTCTGCAGACTTACACCTACTTTGTTACTGACTTGATAGTCACATTATAGTCAGCTTTGAACATCAGTGGTTGTGAATTTGAGACCAACAAATGTTATGATCCACTCTATTGATCCTCTCATCATGATATTGCTCATCAAGGTTGTCCTGCTTTGGGGGCTTGCTAGGCCCACGCTTGACTGATCATGGTATTATTAC
Source organism: Ophioderma brevispina (assembly GCA_023653785.1). NCBI lineage: Eukaryota > Metazoa > Echinodermata > Ophiuroidea > Amphilepidida > Ophiodermatidae > Ophioderma > Ophioderma brevispina. The sequence continues at coordinate 12,828 of JAMKCH010085861.1, forward strand.
TGTGTTGGATGGTGACTGTCTGTGAGAATACTGGTATAGATACCCAGTTCCTAAACCTGTGAGATATTTGAAGACAAGACTTGAAGAATTTGTTTATATCCATGGTTCTGCTACATTTATCACTTGCTCCATCAGTGCAGGTGACATCAGCCCTAATCCTGGACCTGAATATAATAAGCCTGTGCCTTTCCATCTAACGAACCAAGTAATCGTTACAACCCGTGAAAACTTCTCAAACTCAGCGATGTTTCGAACAATTCCCCGAACTCCCCTCCGATATATGGTCCGCATGTTTATTGATTTGGAATTAATAGTAACCTGTCACACACAGAGGCCTTTCGTGCCTGTTTACGTAGAAAGCGCTGGTACATGAGTAATCTCTGCCTCGATATTCCTCAACACAATAGCGTGTCTGTTCCAATGGGCCCCCTGTTAGAATCGATGATGATGATGATCTTCTTTGCAACAATAAAACATCTGATTTCACTGTTGCTAGTCTCATCGAGATAGGTGTATGGAATGCACACTCGGTATTTAACAAGACTGATCTTCTGTGCGATCTTGTATTGGACAATGACCTTGACATCGTGTTTCTTACTGAAAAACTTGGTTGTATGAAAAGAGTTCAGTTATCATGGGAGAGTTTACTCCACCTGAATACTCGTTTATGAACTTTCCCCGGGGAACTCGTGGTGGCGGAATTGGAATCATCTATAAACGCTCATCTCAAGCTTAGCCTAAATTTTGGGAGAAACTAACTTGTTTGAACATGCTCTTATATCAAACTCCCCCTCCCGCACTCTAAATGTTGTTGTTTACCGACCTGATCCTCTGGGGTTAATACACAGCTTTATGATGAATTTGAAGATTTTCTGGTATGTCGATCTCTTTTGCAGGGAAGAACTTTACTACTTGGCGATTTTACTTGGCATTGTGACCATCCTTCAAAGCCTGAAAGTGATTCAGTTTTGCTGCAATTCTTAAATCCATGGGGTATCGGCCCACTTGTTAATGTTCCTACTCATAGACTGGGAACATCCATATATCTACTTATTGTTAAGGAAGATGATGTTTTAGTGGGATGGGATGTCAATCCCACTTTTTATTCTGACCATCTCATAATAAATTGGTCTCTTGGATTCTGACAGCAGCAACAGCTTCCAGAACATTCAGAGCTTCACGATTTCATCAAAACATTAATCACGAAGTGTTTTTTTTGCTTCGGTCTTGACCAGAAATAAAAAAACCTTTGGGTTCTCATGGCAGGGGTCTCACAATGTAGATGATCTTGTGATGTTATAATCCAAGCTGCCAAACTGTTCTGATGCTCATGTCCTGTTAATATCAAGCCACGCTTTGTTCGGTAATAAACCTACGTGGTATAATGAATTGTTAGTATCGAAGTTCGTCCGTGGTAGGCGTCCCGAAATGAAAGACGGTGGCGAAAGACCCAGGCAGATGCGTATTATCACAAATATATGATGCTAACGGGCATCTGAGCACTATTGCCTTAGAAAAATCTAAATCTTATGCCAGCAGTTTTGATGACTGTACTTCTAGGGACATGTATAGACTGTAAATGAATGCTTCACGTAAATTCCAAACACATCTCCGCAATTGTGATTCCTCCTTTTTTGATCTTGCAGATAGTTTCTGTAATTATTTTGTTGGCAACGTCAACAAGATCAGGCATGATCTGATGTAATTGCTTCCACCTAATATTAACCCTACCACATGTTTAGTTCCATTCTGATCCCCTTTGCAGCTTAACCGATTTCCAACCTATACTCTGAATGAAGATCTGCATGAGATTATTATGAAGTACCCTTCAAAGAGCTGCTCCCTTGATCCCATGCCCCTCTGGCTGGTTAAGCCAACACCGTCCAGATCTTGTTACCCTTGCTTACGAAAATTGTAAACGCATCTCTTTCCTCAGGTACTTTTCCCACTGGGCTCGCAAGCCATCATTACTCCAATTTTGAAGAACCCTCTCTCGACAAAATCATGGTCCAATTCCCGGCCTGTAATCAATTTACTCTTTGGTTGGTAAGCTGATTGTATAAGGTGTCTCACAACTCTGGTATCAAATTACATCACTACTAATGATTTATCTGATCCTTTTCATCAGCTACAGCACGGTCGTAGCAACCGTCGACATGTCACTCACCTGTTCCAAAACGATCTCCTGAGGGCAAGTGATTAACCATCAAGCTGTTTCCTTCTGATTTAGATCTCTCAGCCGCTTTTGATACGCGGGATCACTGTATCCTTTTGGAACGGCCTGCTGGTGACTTTGGTCTGACGGATAATGCTCAGATTTGGTTTCAAAAATACCATTTGATGGTAAAACTTGCAAAGTTTAACATAAATGGGGGATTTTTCTGATGATAACGACCTTCTCTATGGAGTTCCCCCAGGGCTCTGTTGTTGGAAAACCCCCAGTCTTTTACATATTAACACTCGTAGAGTTAGGCCAGATTTATCAATCACCATCCCTCTCAAATACCACATCTATGCTGATGATGTTCATTTCTACACAATATTGATCCAAATGTCATGGATGCTATTTGTGCTTTATTGAAATTATCCCATGTGTGATTGATCTTCGTTCTTGGATGCTTAATAATAGATTGAAACTAAATGAAATCGCAAAACTGAGTTTTTTTGTCGCTTCCCCCTCACCATTTACAACTCGCTACAAACATCTTACTCTTCATCTTGGTGAACAGAATCCCCTCCTCCCCTTCAATCTCGCAATCTAGGTGTGTTATTTTGATCACCCCTGACTAGGCTGACCATATCACCATTTTGTCTCGTTCTATCAAACTGGAAGCTGTATAATCTAAGTCGTATCCGTAAATATCTGGATACTGATACTGTCACAATATGTCCGCACTCTCATTTTATCAAGAGTAGATTATTGAACTCTCTCATGTATGGTATTTAAAAAAAGAAATATTTAAACCGTCTTCAAGTTCTTCAGAATAAATCAGCTCGCCTCATTTTCAAGGCAACCCAGTCGCACTCATGTCGCTCCGCTTCTGGATTCCCTCCATTGTACCAATCAATTACAATGATACATTTCAAAATACTCCCTTCAAACTTTAAAGCTTGCATTTTTCAAATCTCCCGTACCTGTCTTTCATATGTTGCCTCGTACTCATAAGTCCACTTATACACTTCGCTCAGATCCTGCAATCCTCCGGTTGGTATTCCTCGTTCCTAAAAAAAGCTGGTGCCTCGTGCCTTTTCTATTTGCTGGGCCTCGCCTTTGGAATTAATTACTACCAACATCCGTGGTCTTGATATTTTATCTGCCTTTACCAGTCTTCTTAAGTCACATCTTTTTCCTAGCTCTTAGAATTTCTTGCCTATTTTTTTTTTTTCCCCCTGTCAGCGCTTTGCCTACCTACTTCGTAAAAGGCGCTTTTATAATCTCATTTTTGTCTATTATTATTATATTATTATTTTGCAGGTTTATAAGCCATACACAATGCGTGTACTTGTACGTGTAACATGGGAGCCGCTTAGTTCGATCGATCCCTATCCAAATATTCATGTTTTGGATAATGGCCTAGTAATTATAATTAATTGTGATTTCATTTTTCTTTTCACAGCTGACAAATGAAACCAACGTGCCTCACGCCCTTTTACTAAACACTGTTCTTGTTTTCTAATAGCGATAAAACCAGGTCAGTAATATCCTACCATTTCAAACGTAATTTGGTAAATGTATATTTCGTACTATTTGGATCTAAGCAGCTGAAAAGAAACAAGCTTAGGGCAATTTCCCCCCTACCTTTACTTACATCACAGAACAAAGCCATGGATGTTCAGCAGTGCTTTCGGCGATGTCGTTGTGTCTGTTCTTGAGACGTAAATGTTATTGAACTTACATAGGTTGTTTTTGTTGTTAAAACAATATCGTCGCCCACATCACATCTGTCGGTATTTTACAAAACAACGTTTTCCAATAAAATCGCAATTCAAAATATGCCGCGACATTTCATGTCTAATACGGCACAACGAAGCATAAAAGAAAACATCTCCACTTTACTCTCTTGAAGAAAACATTTTAAAGTCCCATATAAACCATACATCCACTTTACTGCAATTATATTATCTTAATAGGGCTCCAAAAGGTATAAGTCTGTATGTGAAAAACTACACAAATAATGTAATATTGCAAAAATACGACGCATATTCAACCCGTGTTTTTCATGTTAGTTAAAATAGATCACATGTGAAAGCCTTGTTTACGAATAACGATGGAAATTCGTCAAAATAGATCTGTAATGTGAAATCGTTTTCATTTTGGGATCGGCAAAATACAACGCTATAATATCAACCACGTGTAATTGAATGAACGATTTTATACGACAGTAATGTGAATTCGGATAAACTGATTTTGAGGAAAATGACAAAAAGCTTAATTATAACTAATTAAGTAGGCACCGCCTCACATTTTTTGACACTTTTGTGAATGGCAAACCATGACTAAGTAAATTGCGGAATTTCGCAAACACCTCAAAAATGTGAATCGACAGTAATGTGATGCGGGCGACGATAGTAACGTAACTCCTACACAAAGCCCAAGAATGATTTTAAAGAAACAACATTAAATTAATATTTTGAAAACAAATACGAAACTCCTCTTGTCTTTTGGGGGTTATTTGTTTTCTCAGATTTCAATCAATTGTGATGTGGCCAGAATGGTGTATGTGATAAGTACGCCGAAATGGTATTTGTCTGACGTCTCACACATGGAGGGGGTATCAGTATCAGAAAATGCGTCATTGTAAGTATACAGACCCTAAAATGTTCACAGCGAATCTAATTTCTTGTAATTTTGTATAAATAACTAACAAGATAATCAAAATTGATTATAAAAATAAAATAAACTGATAGGCCAACCTCCAAAATATTGACCAACTTTCCTCGCGCATTCGAAACACTAAGATATTGGGTCTCGGTGTAAACGCTTATTGGCCTATATGTCCTCACGGTTCGTAACTCACCGTATTAGAAAAAAGTTAACACAAACCGGTTTCACGAGCGAGCCATCCTAGCCTTTAGAGTCCGTCGGACTTAAGTTTGGTTCCTAGGTCCTAGGAACATATGTTTTGAAATTTAGGAGTCCCATAGACACTAGTTTTGATTTCAGGGGTCCTACGGATTATGCGGTAATAAAACGCAGTGTCCTATGGAGTATAGGTAATAAAAGGAAGAGTCCCTAGGAACTTGTAATAGGGGACTATGAAGTTTATTGACATTACACCAAGCCCCGAGTGTCCCTAGCTTGGAGGGTCAGGAGGAATGTGTTGGATAATTGTGGGAGTCCCATACAGGCTGAATCTCACAGTCCTAGGACCATATGTTTGAAATTAGAGGTCCTATAGACACCACGTTTTGATTCTCATTGTCCTGGGGACTATCGGTAATGACACGCAGTGTCCTATGGACTTACCTGTACTGAAAAGAGAGTCCTAGAATCTGTAATTAGTGGGACTCTGAAGTTTATACCATACACAAGTTCCAGTGTCCCTAGATTTGGAGGGTCAGGAGACGTGTGTTCTAATTGTGGGTGTCCCATGCAGAAGGGTTCAAAGGCAAGCATCCAGACACACTTGATGTGTTGGCTTAAAATGGCACACCATTACAATCCCTAAAATGTAAAATTGCAGTAAAAAAGGGGGCCGCTCTGTAAAAGGAGTAAAATCTTACTCTAAATGGAGTAAATTTTATTGCATTCAGCATCAACTTGAGCACACTTACATAATATGAGAGGACACAAAGTTTTCAAAATGGCCGACGTTAGGAGCTGGTCAAAATAGACATTCTAGGAAGTGTCCACCCCATGACAATTTCAAATGCGAAATAACCTATGGGAATTTCCAAGGTGTTTTTGACACAAATCAGTTGTTGGAATTTCTATAGGCATTTTTTCCTCATGTTAGCTTAGTTGTTTGTGTTTAAACCTTCAGTCGGGTGCAAGCACTCTTCGGCGTTATTAACAATGCCGTTGGACGATGCATAACTGGAAATCGTTTTCTCTGTGTCAGTTGTTGTTGAACGGTTAACAAACCAACTCTGAAAAATGGGCTACTTTGCACACAGGCGTGGAGCAGAAACAGGCAGACATCTGGAAATTATAGCTCCCCAACCCAAAGGCAAGTTAGTTACAATTACGTAAATTCAAAAATATGCATGGATTCACTTCAACTGGTAGTGGGGACTAATAATCATTCACCTACCCTTATTATGATTACTAAAGGTTCAAAGAGAAAACGTTGAGATTTGGTATGAAAAAAAACCACACTTTATGAAAACAGTGTAGTTGGTCGAATTGCCAACATTTCACACAACCTCGTACAATAATGCGAGCAACGACATGAAATGAATGCATTGGACGGTAACAGGACGAACTGGCAGTTGGAACAATGGCACATGGAAGCAGTCACTAGATGATTAGGAATACTGCTTACCTCGCGAGTATTAACTGTTAGCAAGTGTTAAAGGCCCCACCTGGATCGTATCTTCGTTAGCAATTATCAAATAAATTCTTGATTCAACTTGGGGTCGTACCTATTGTCCAACCAACTTGGCAGAAGAGACCGCATAAGCTCACTACAAGAGCCATGGATTGACTCCATTTATAGCACAGAATTGCTACTGTAGTAGGAAATTGCAGGATAGGATGAAAGATGACACGTTCTCTCGCCGCGAAGGAACGAGGAATCAGGGACTTTGTAAAATACCTGTTGGATTTTGCAGGTAAATACAGCTCTTCAATGCGAGGAATATGCTTCCGCAAGAAAAATGGGAAAGGCTTGGACGTAGCAAGTACACCTGGACTACACCATTAAAACGAAAGGAATGCATGAGGATGATGAGAGAATTCCGGACAGTAAACGTATTACAGCATATTTATCAGTTTGGGCTCACAAGGGTTAGGTACAGTCTCGGGTTAAAACAAAATGGTGCAGAAAGACTCGACATGATTGGCGTTCCTGCTCAGAGATAAGAATGACCTCCAAGAGCATTCCATAATTCGAGGTATACGCCACCTCAACCTTGCAAGATGTCATGGTATCTGCGACGGACAAGATGAGAAAAGTGATCTCCAATTAGAAGAACGAAGAAAGCGAAACACGTAATTAAACAAAGTACCAGTGAAGAGAACAGGGACAAGTATTATAACACTCGGCTAATTTGTGTTCCATTTTGGTGAGGTACACCCACGGAGTTTACCTTATTAAACATGCAATTTGGTTACAACTGCGATAGCTTAGACTGGGCTTCTTTCTATTGGCATAAACATAAGTAAAAATATCCTGAATTATGCACGGCCTATGCGGTCAATAGTCAAGAACACGGTTATGAACATACTGGATATTGAGGCACTGATAATGGATATTGACAATTGTGCTGGCGCCTTACCAACAGTATAGCACTAAAAGTCTCGGTAATATAAAAATAGCCATTTGCCATCATTATAAAAACACAACCAAATTTACGGCATGAAGATATGATATCCCCAACTTCTTGTTTTTGTTTTTCTAGCACGGGGTTCTATGGACAATTGTGCTGCCTTGCGCGGACCTTTTTATGACGACATCCCAACATCCATCCACTCAAGATGTCCTAAAAAACAACTATGGGCCCGTATCTCAAACGATGTTTAAAATAAAACGGGGGGTTGGCCTAAACTGGGTTAGCTTAAACGCACTGTTTAAAACACCGCAGGTTAAATATTTTAAACAAGTCGTTTAGGTAACAACTGTATTTAACGACCGTTCGTAAATATCATCCAACGAAATGGACTTACCTTAGCCTATATCATTACGTATGTGCAGTGAACAATATTATATGTCAGACAATGACTTCCGTAGTTGTAAATGCAACTCATGAAGCATGCGCTGATGAAAATTTGAAATCAAAATACATCGCGGTCCCCGGCCGTGGTGGGGTCTGCGTCGCGGTTTGTGAATGGGACCAAAGGTCACATGAGGTCACAAAACATGTCACCCCAACCCCGTTCACCTCCTTTCCACCTAGTTACATCACCGTAGCCCTTGCGGAAGGTCATAGAATGCAATATAATTATACGGGTTAACATTTTTGACCCAAGACACACAGACAGACAACAAATTACACGACACACAGATACACAGACTTACAGTTCGACCAGAGTGAATCCCTATGTGCCTTCTTCAATTCTTGCAGACGGACACAAAAACTATATTGCATATAATCCAATACAAGAGCGTTTCCACTCGACCAGGAGGAATACAAGACCGGTAAATTTAAAGATTTCAAAGGACATGTAGATGGAAAGACCTGTGGGGATGCTTAAATACCACCTGAGAAGAATCGGTGCAAAGGATATTATAGACGACATTATTATTTTTGCAGCGGGGAATATTGTCCATAAATTACTTCATAGATCTTATTTAAAGACCGCCTTTGAAAAACCATCGAGGTAAATGATGAAAATGCTAAGGGCGCGTCATGGGGTCCCAGACGTAAAGACCGAATCAGACTTGTGAAGGTCATCAACACAAAGACCCAAAGTGATCAAAGTGATTGGGAACAGAACTAACCTTGTGAAATATCAGTGTTTATTGATACGCTTCAGAGCAGGAAGCCCCACAATCCATGTAACACTAGTTAATCACCAAGGTGCCACTGAAAAAGGATAAAAGAATGATATAAAACTGGGCATTAACTTATTTCCCTTATCGAATGAATTTTGGAACTTGAAACTAACAACTTCAAATATCCACGTTCTTAAATTCAAATTGGTGGAAATATATGTACTGTGCACGTACACCGTACTGGACCCTTGATCTACGCTCGGTTAACCATAAGACATTCTGAAATCATCCTTCTGATTACGCTCTGGAATAGCACATGCGGAAAAGAGAACGAGCTGGGCTTTCAGTAAAGAGGAGGAGCGGTAGAGGGTATGAAAAGTAATACAGATCGCGACTTCAATGACGACATTGCACTACTGTTGGGGGTAATCCACCAAGGACGGCAGTGTGTCAGTGATATTTTATGGCTTTGAACTTCTAGCCTAAGCCTATACCTCGCAAGTTTAAAAAAAAAATCAGATGGTACCTTCCAGATAGTACCATTTCACTATATGGTAAGAGATGCCTTCAACATCCAATGGACAACAGCACATCATCAACAAGGAATATACGCAAATCTGCAAAACGTGGCAACCAAAACCACAAACTAAGAGAGGGAAAGAGGCCCCGCTGATAGCCACGGATCTAGAGCTATTTGAACAGTTAGTAATCAAGCCGATAAATTGGAACTCTGAACATGATCGATTAGTACAGCTCACTTACATAGACATCCAAAACATATGACACAGAACCAGGAAGAAAGAGGAAATGAAATGAAAAACTGCAATGTGGGACAGTAGAGTACGGAAAGCCATCACAATTTGAGAAGCCCCATCGACATGACTTAAGCAAGCACAAGCATGAAGGAGGAGCATTGTTTTCATTTACGCGCGGGTGCATAATTTCTGTCAATAAATGTGGAAACCGTAAATACACTCATTATCGTATAGTCGAATATTGTATTTTGAAAGACCATCCCAAAACGGTAGTCAAATTGGCTTGAAAGGCCGTTCGTGATCCTACTTAATATATTGAGACTTGGTTATTTTAAAGATGCAAAATGGCTGGTGTATCGGGTCATTTTTTTAATCAAGTTTACGCTTGAGTCATATAGTAGAAGTAAAATTTATGAACAACCCCATTTTTGATATTAACATTTTGTCTATTACTAAAAACGTCAATTTTGCAAACGGTTTTGGTTTTGTTTAACCCTAACCTTTCTGACTACTACCTTACAAACACAATAGTCATGGATTTTGAACTGGCAACGTTGCACTGTTTTCTAGTAAAATTTTAATAGAGGACATAAAAGAATATCCCCTCCCAATTACAGCCTAACACGTTAAAATGCAATCACAGACATGCCAGACACGAGATTTTTTTTTTGCTCAATAGTACGGCTACAGCTGATATGGCCCCAAAAACCAGTGCATTTCAGACCAGTTTACACCGGAATTACAGCAGTTTTCCAGAGTGACAAGGAAGAAAGGAAGAAAGAAAGCATTGCACCCTCTGCAGCAAGAAGTTGAGGCCGATGACGCCAAGTAGTAGTATACATGTATAACCTATACGTTTTCATCTACACTGTCTAAGGAATGTTGTCACAGTGGCGAGCTAATATACACTGCCAAACGAGTGCTAATATATTACTTAACACTAGATTGCATTTTTAAGATAAGCAGTAAACAAATATATCAAATGATGCTAAACATACAACATGATAATAGTTGAACACATTTATTAACACCGCTCAATTCATTAATTATTTGAACACGCCAAAGATTAATGGGTGATGATGGGGTTAATCGTTCTTTTCATGAACCACCTGCGTTACAATAGCAACGCACTGTTCATTGCCAAATTTGTGAGTTTGATAGAGTACGATATATTTTACACATATAAAAGCGTTAAATAACGTTTAAAAAAACGATGTTGTGTTTATCTTTCACTGGGTATTAAACATTACAAAAAACACATTTAACCAATTCATATATTAATATTTTCATATTTTCAAAAACATTTTCTCTATAAAACTTCCTGTCCAAAAACAATGATCTACAAATACCAAATCATCAAGTTTTAAATAGAAAGTTTAAAAAGATTTTTTTTAAAATGAAAAGATATAGTAATTCAAATTCTAATTTAAAAAGGAGTAATAAACTTACTAATAAATAAAAAAAATAGACTAAAATTAAAGTAAATAAATTAAAAACCATTCTTAACGGACCGACTTATAAAGCGTACGACCATTACTAGACTTACGTATACACTAATTCCTAACGAAATCACAAGACATACAAACATTATACCTATTACTGTAACCTGGTCGTACTGAAGGTCTAAACCGATACGCACAAGCGGACTGACTCGGATTCGGGCCTGCTTTTAAGAAAAAACCCCCAAGTACCTTCAATTGAAGTACGAGTAGGATATCTGTATGCCTTGGGACGCTACATCACAGGACCATCAGGGACCTAGGACGACACAGCACAGTTTAGGGTCCTGTGACACTACATCACAGTAGTCGTATGCTGGGATCCTAGGACTACACAGCACCGATTAGGGTCCTGGGACGCTATCAGCAACAGACACACAGGGTTCCTAGGAGTGCTTCATTAGCACAGGGTCGAGGACGCTTCCTGGAGAGGACCCGCGAAGGTTGTGATAGTTGCAACGAATTTGAGAGTCCCCCGAAATACCGAGTCCGGGGTCGCACTAAAGAAAAAATTTATTTTTTAGTTGTCGAAGCTCTGGTCCTCGGAACACACAGTTTCTGAATCTTGATTAAAGGTTTCGGAGACTGGGCGTCATACGGACGCCCAGTCTCCGAAAACCTAGAGTTCCTAGGACTTACTGATATGTGGGACTCTTAAATTCCTCACACCGTGGATAAAACCAAAACCGTCGCAGTTTAGCCCTGATCCCGTTCTTTTATTCCCGAGCCATGCCACGTGGTATTGCCTTTCAGGTAATACATGATCCGTGTTACTGTAACACACACTATTGTATAGCTATTTGGCAACTGCAAAATCAGCCAATTGGCGGGAGGAAATTTGAACTTGTTAAAAAAGAACAAATGTAAGATTCACAGAATGGGGCACGGAATAGGTGTTTAAAGTTTGGCACCAATGACATTAAACACTTGATTATAACAATGAAAGTTTAGGAGTATGTGAATATAATTCGAAAGAGAGGGAGGCGGGGTTGTCATTTCCACAAAAACGGGGTCATCTGGTAAATGTACGAACTACTTAAAAAAGTATGAAATCTAGAAAAAACTATTACTTAAGTAAAGGAAACAAAACTATCCTTCCAAAGTCAAATAAATAAAAACAATTGTGACTGGTATCGGGTTATAGTAGATTGCAGACAAAAGAGTAATGTTCAAAATTTAAACTACCATCTGAGAGGGTAGTATAGTATCAAGAACGAGTGCTGACATTTGAAGGACTTGGTTCAAAATACCCCAAAATGTCGCAAAATTTGATATGCCATTGTACAATTTGTTTGAAAGTTCTATGAATATTATTTTAAAAATGATAAAGCAGAAGTGATGAAAAAGCCCCTGCTTTGTGCTTGAGCTCGATTCTATATTACTAACTCGAGAGGTTAATTTCAAGAAAAGCTTTTTATAGTTTATGTTTTGTTCATACCAATGCACGGATTTCTCCTAAGCTCTTACGAATCCGTACATTAATTTAGCGTATTTCTGAGGGACTTGCTGGAGTCTTGTGTCGGTATATTGATGGAGGAGCTGTAGTACCAATCGACAAGTTTTCGTTCATCAGCTCTCTGAATCCGCCCACATAGGGAAAGCTTAAACGAATCACATGTTTTCGTACTCTTGGACTCTGGGAATTAATTTGTTTGAAAAATACAAAAATTTGACATTCATTACGTCATGGGTACTCATGAATCCTGGTACAATTGAAATCAATTTGTGATTATGAATTCGCTTTTTTATCTTATGCGTATCGGGACGATCGTGGAACCTATTTTGGACCCTAGTAAATACATGGGAGGGTGACAATGTAGCATTCATCAGATTTTACTCATTGATATCATATAAGCATAATAACACAACCTATCAGTTTTATAACCAGACATCAATTTTCTTATCTTGGCTATGGGCCCTTTTAAGTGGGGAGAGTAATAAATAACATTAAAATCATATTGTACCTACTTATTGTTTTAAATCCCGTTAAGCTTGGAAAATCGACTAAAGGCAATCCAGTTAAATCAGCAAATCGAACAAAACAAAAAAAAAAATAATCCAAAAATCATAGTTTTGCATGTCTGTAACAAGTTATATATCCCCAATACCATTACAAGTGCTAAGACATAATTCAGTGACGTCTTTGAAAATCGGAGGCATATATTATACGGGCATCAAGAAATTGTACAATTATTTCGCCACACCTTGGCTTTGCAGCCGACCAAGGTCACATCCTATAAACATTTATTAACATTACCATACGACGGGTGAACGAAACGATGTTAAGATAAGTCATTTGCCAAGGACACAAACAACGTTGACTGCACGGTGATGCTCAGATCTATGATTTACAATGTATTAGGCATAATAAGTCCAGCGCTCTCTCTGCTAGATACAAGCGCCTCCAGCAAACTTTTCGGAAAAGGGGGTGGGATGGGATCGAACGGTGAGCTGAGAGATTAAACGCATTTATTTGAAAAAACAAAGTTTAAAGGGATCATTGGGTGACAAAAAAGGGTCTTTTGGTGAGAAAAACAGACAAAGGGTTCCTTTTAGGGGGGTATGGGGTCTGAACAAGGGACTTTGAAGTGATTTCCTTATTTTCCTACAATAGTGGTAATATACATGTTACACATCATAGTGTATGCCCAGGGTCACAAGTTTTAAAATTCATGTCATTTTGTCTGGTTGCCATGGTAACCACGTAAGGCATCTGATTGGCTAAACACTAGACAACGAACGTAACTAATAACTAAACAGCTACTGGGACCGGAAACTTGGGTGGCAAGTGCAGGGGGTAAATACGCAGTGAACCATGAAGCCGGATTTTGATACCGTTGCCATGGCAACCGGCAATCGCCCCATCACATTATTTCATGGCGTATTTGAAAAATCGGGCTTCATTCATGGTTCCCTCGCCCTATATGTGCTGAATAGTCGGTGCCAACATTCATTGCATAGCATGTAGCGTTCTCTAGTTACGTTCGTTCTCGTTTTGTTGTTTGCGTATTTAAACGAAACGAGTTATAGACCTTGAAACATTGAGACAAAATTGTGGGGCGCTTTTGATGTGAAATATGGATTTTTTTAAAATTCATTTTATACTGGAATTATCATAATTATTAATGAAAGAAACATCGAAATCGGTGCCATCCATTGTCCTGTAATGAATTTTAAAATAATTTTCTTAAATATCGCAGGGTCAGAAAAAACAATAAAATACATAAAAAATCACTTCACCCAGTACATTTAATACTTTAAATTATGACAAATAAGTCATGAGTATTTTATTTTACTTCGACTTAGCCAAAACATATGAGTTAAATGACGTATAAATAATATCTTTTAAAATATCTCATAAATAAACCATTTAAATTGTTATATGATAAAGTATAGGAGACTATGCGTTTTTGGCAAATTTTCGAGTACAATGATTCACTGACCAGCCATATCTCGAGGAACGAAGGTCGATTGCGATCGAAATGATAAAAAAAAGCATTTTGTAGATTACAATCTACACAATTAAGCCATTTTTCGTGCGGGGGACCACTTGACACATTATATCTTTTCGTAAATGGAACAATGTTACCAAAGTCAGCCCCCATCCCCCCCCCTTAAGAGAAGGCCGTTGACACGCCAGGCTGCGCGACTGGTAATGTGACCTCATAGCTTTGATATCCATGTTAGGTTCCACAGGGTGCATTCCCATACACTCAAAAAATTACATAGTGCTTACTACTAATACATTTATCATCTTTTTCTTCAGGGTGATATTGTATACACACTCCAGGCTATCGACCCTGGCACTAGTAGTCGATAGTCTATGATAAGGCCTACGGATCCAAATAACCTCCCAGCAAATTCAAAAGACGGCTCTGACTACTTCACTGTCGATGACCATTCGGGGAACGTAACGCTAGAACAAAAAGCAGATTATGAAGTAAGTCCGGCTTCATTTGTGAAATTAGACATATTGCAAAATAATAGAAATGACAATTTAACAAGCGTGCTCGGTAATGCTTAACTTGGAACTTCCACTTGCCCCAAAAAGTAATTGTGGCCAGAGTAAAAAACACCCAATCCCTGACAGTAGCAGATGGTGATATTCAGTGGGACAAAGATTGGAAACCATGTCGAATGTGGCTCCGCATTGGCTTGATCGGCTACAAACGTTTTTCTTAGATCGTGCTCTGAATTTGTGGTATTCACGATCAAGCCCAGGCTTATATTCCTTTTAAATCCTTAATGCAAGTTTTGCCACTTTTCAAAATTCACGAAGCGCACCCTGCTTGTAAATTACGGGGGGAGGGAAAGTGCTCCTAGATCTAACAATACAATACCGTACCACCTTTTTGCGGCGATTCGTCAGATGCTAGTAATTTGCCTCAGGGACAGTAAGGGATTACATATAACCATACTACAGCCTACGTGCGAATGCTCCCGACTTGGGACGGGCGGCGGTGGTTGAGCGCTTTGGTCCCCGGAACCCTCCCTCTCCAACTGCTGTAACGGTCTAGTACCGTTGGTTTTTTCTTCATATGTGAAGCTCATCCATGTATTAATTGCGTGTGAAGTAGGGAATTGGTGATGCAACGGTGTCGAGCAAACACGTGCCAAGCAATGGCCATACTTTACCTTATCGTTCCACTGAATTGGAAACCAAAAGATAGGGCTAGCAAGTTGAAGGCAGACTGGGTAACAGGAATGTAGCGGGGTGAGTTGTCTTGCCTAGGAGTCTTACCGAACTTCTTTGCTGTTCTTGTAAGCCATAAGGTAGACTAGTAGGTCATTCTCAATAGAGGGCCTTCAGATTTCTTATTTGTCAGGCTAAGGAGGACTTTGAAGCAGGTTCTCAGAGTTGGTTGGTGAATGCCTCAGGACCCCACTTCTACTGGGTGAATTTCAGCTCCCAGACAGCTTTCTTGTGGTTTTTGATACGGTTTTCATTATTTGCACTTTTCGGTGAGTGCTTGTCCATATTCTCTGGTACAGTATAGGTTTTTTTCAACGCCAACACCTTCCTTCCTCTCAACAGAATAGATGGTGACACCTCCGTGGGTTCCGTGAGTATGGCTAGTTTGGCGAGAATAAGACTGGGTGATTGACGTATGATTCTCATGGTTGGTGACGTATGGCTATTTTTGGCGGAATAGATGGATTGTGTATCTCACACCCACATTCTAGTCTCACTGTTCTGGATACAATTCGTGCTTCTTTTCTCCCAGCAAGGTTACTAAAGGAGAAACTAGTTGGGGGGAGAAAGCAATAGAAAAATCATTGAGATATACAATTCAGGATTATCAGCCAACACAGCATACGGACTAACGAGATGGGATCGAGCTTAACAATAAATCTTTGAAATCACAAGTATGGTAAACTTGTACGTCATCTATAGATATGCAACCTTGAAGCCATTTTTACCATATGATGGTAGAAACACGTTGAGCGTCCTTTTTGAAAACCCATGGACCAATAATCGATTCTTAGATAAGAAGCTTGATGTGAAAGATAATGGCCGAGTTTTACGACATTCGTGGAAAATAAAATTACGGCTGAGGCGCAGCCGAAGCCGGGTTTATTTCCACGAATGTCGTGAAAACGAGGCCATTATCTTTCTTAATGCACACCTCGGTGTTACCCATTGTTGTGAGTCTTCAAGCTTGTCGCGTACTAAAACCTTTTTTTTCCTTTACGAATGTAGTGAAATACAGTGTATTTTGGTGTTTTTATTCAAATTAAAAACAAAACTGTTTTTCTACAAAATGCAGTAACAAACCAATGGCGATAAATGCATAAGAAGAGTTGTCAAAGGGGTCTTTATCAGTTAAGGAAGTATTGTGAAATTCAAATTTCGTTTTGTTAAAACATCTGTCCCTGCAATTTAAATGACTAAATACATCGTAGTGAGGATAATAGTTCAAACCCCAGTTTGGAGCTTCTGTACTCACTCAGTCATGTCAGTGGTGTAAATGGAAATAAGAGCCTCTGAATTACACATATACAATGTATTTCGTGGGCAACTTAATATTTGTGGTTACAAGTTAAACACGCCGGTGAAAAAGGAGAATCAACAATTTGATAGGATACATATTGACCGAAACTGGGATTTATATAATGGAATATTTACTTCTCCGGCCTCAACGCCGTTGTGATTTTATGTACAAGTTAAATCCATGAACTTGCCAGTGAACCGCAGCATACGATAATGGGATATAATACATTTGATTTGCCGACAAACTGGGATCAATGAGTAAAATGTACTTCTCCAACTTCAACGTCAGGCCTTGGATCATACTAAAGCTATAGGAAGCTATAAAACAGCTGCATCAGAAATCGACGCAACCAAATCAGGAGAGTCTGGATTATTAAACGTATTCAGTGTTGATTGAAACGAGCAGTAAGCAAAATGGGAAATACCGTAAACACAAGAGATAAACGCTGAAAATCTAGTGGGAAAAATATTACCTCCCTACTGATGAACTGAGTAAATCGCCTCAAAACGGAGGACGAATGTTAGAAAGGTAGGTCATCATTTCCTAACACTTGATGTGAGATTCACTTGCGAAGCCATCAGCAAATCATTGTTCAGCCGAATACGGGTCCCTTTACTATTCACGTGAAAATCATTTTTAGTACACTACCTAAACACGTAAAATGTTCACACATGAAGGTATGGAGGTGAACACTAAGAGGAATTCCAACCATTTAGGCTAATGTGTTAGAACATACGAATTCCATTGTTTGATTATAACAGGTGCCATATGTCTGATTTCAAAAGAACGATTTAAAAAGTAAGGGGAGATGTCATTTAAGTTAGGGGGAATGGAGGATGGAAGGAGAATACGTAAAAAAAAAAATTGTAAAGCAAGAGGGAGGCGTATGACAATATTCATCAAGGAGAGAGGAGGAGCATGGACTTTTATATGGTAAAATCAACTAAGATCAGGAAAATGTGAAATTTTTAAACGGAAAGCGAAGGAAAAACGCGATTTTTTGTCCGCGAAAAAAATGAAATCCTCATTGCACTCCCCGCATAAATATGACCGTCCTAAATACCGGTTTTAGATAACTTTACTTTTACTACGGTGTGGTGAACTGATAATTAAAAACGTGTGTTTAAAAACGGGTTTGTAACGAATCTATAAACAGTTTGATTTATAGTATTAGTTTCCCACTGTTTATATCTGAATACTTGCACTGAGTATGATCACTTCGTGGATTTTAACACCGCTTTACTCTTAAAATTAAAACAGGACCTTCAAGATTGTAAGAAATGTCTAAAACTTAACAAATAAGCTCAAGAACAAACTCAAACGTGATGTTGGTGGAGCAGCTTAGGCCTAATAATAAAATCAAATAAACAAACATAAAAACATGTACCAACCCAAAACAAATATAAAGATAAAAAAAGATTGAATATGAAATAAAATATTGACTTTAGTATTAGATGTTAACTAATAAACGTATGTACGCAAAGATCTATAACTAAGCCAAAGTGAAATGAACAATTAAAACATGCGCGAGATTTTAAAGAAAAACGACAACAAAATAATATAAAATTTTTGAAATTAGCAGGAAAAGTTCAAAACAACAATCAAAAACAAAAGAAAAAAATATCCCTCTTCTGGCGCACTTACGCCCAACTGTCAATGTTAAATCATTTGACATACGCCCTTTTTATGTTTAAATTTGACGAAGATTATGTATAGTTCTAATGGTGCTTTTTTGTGAGTGTACATAATAGTTAACCAATTAATAATTAAGTTCATTAGTTTTAATCTTCTTGTTTTCCTCTTAAAGCACACCTATAACGTCCTGGCATTGTTTTGTTGTTCCAATGTTTTGTACGAATGCTAGAGTTAGAATAATAACACTCCATTCGTAAAATTAATGTACGAATGGAGACTCTAATAAAAACTCTCCATTAGTACATTTACGAATGGATTTTTGTTATTGTTCTAACTCGACATTCGTGCAAAATAATGGAGCGACAAACAATGCCCGTGACGTCATAGGTGTGCGGTAAAGTCGAGGATTAAAAATCATTAACATTACCAACCGATACTAAACTTTCAAGGGCGATCGTCAAAGGGATTTGAAACGAATGCGCGCTGAAATCAGGATCAAACTGACGAAACAGTATCCCATCATGGTATCACAGAGAGCAGACAAAGTCATCATGGTTAAAGGTGCATTTCGTGATTCCATCACCTTCTGTTTTATTAATTGTTCACTAGATATAGTTGTGAAAAGCTTATTCACAAAATTGTAAAATTTACAGTTTTGTGTTATGAGCACATGCTTGTTTCTCACGGTTCATAGGTCACTATGCTGTAATTTCTGTCCGTTTAAAATAGAAAATGCGAATTTCTTACAGATACGACCGAATTTGCATGTAAGATTAGGTACACATGAATTACTAATGTTAACGGTCGGATGATATTAAAATCTCAACCTTTTTTAGGTAAGTCGGGGGCGAGGTTGTGGATCTTGAAATGCCCCTTTAAGAAGGCGGTGTGATTTCTGTCCAGTGCACAGGAGATACCGTATTTAACCTTGGACAGAGCCGTTTCAGTGCTGTGCTTCTTCTCATACGCAGTCTGAAAGACTTTGACATTGTTCTTCTTCATGTGGTCATTGAACTGAGATTACAGCCTTTTCAATTACTTACCAATAAAACTGATATTAGATATTATGTCTGTAGTTTTATAACTTATTCCACTTAGAGTAGTCTTCCCTCGGTGATAATTGCCTGCTTGAAAGTAAGTACGAAAGCAATTACAATTCCTCAACATAGGGCACAACAACACCGATGTTTTCCTTTATAAAGCATGCGATCGTGCGATCGCACGATCGCATGCGATTGAGAAGGTGTGTTCTATTTGCACAGCCCATGAGAGATTTCTATTTTACTCTGTTCTTTAAAGGGGACAATACCAACATCATCCCTCAAGTGAATATTTGATAAACTTATATTGCTAGGTGAATCCAAGATTGGCAAAAAATTCTATAGATCTTATTTTACTGAGTTCTTTAAAGAGGACAAGTTCATATTCCATACCAACATCATCCCTCAAGTGAATATTTGATAAACTTAAATTGTTAGATGAATCCAAGGTTGGCAAAATTCTATAGATCTTATTCGAAAACACTAAGAGTCTTAAAAGTGCCCTTAGAGTTCCGCAGAAATAACTTGAAAGGCACTATTAGCGATCCACCCGAAAGAGTCAAAATATTTTAAATTTGAAGGAATAGGTTAAAAGTTGATAATAAGTGTGTAGAATTATCTTGTTATTTTTTCCAAGTGAAAATTTGAAAAAAAAATCGAAGAAAACAGCAGTGTCTAAAGATATGAATCGCCATTCAATTACATGTTGTAGTAAGTGTCCGTACGGACAGTAATGATTAAAATATCCGAGTTTGTCCTTATTAGGTTGCTTTTGGTGCTATAACTTGTGAGGTATGGTAGGATACCTAAACTTTTTACAAACATGCAAAAATCTGATATTTGAAGTGCTCCTCTTTTGACATTTCAATAATTTTAATAACCTTTTTACGTTGGATCATGTAAGCGTCTCTGTCCACTTGCAACTTGTTCTTTCTCCATTTTCTTTCACGTCCAATATGCCAACGGTATTGTGCGAGTTTTAGCGCTTTTGGAAGCATGAAGGTTAAGAACTATTTTAGGAACACTTGAGAAATGTTCCAGAAGATAATTTAAACCGTCCTTCCTATCAGAAATATCATTTTGCTCTCCAGATCACGTTCAAAGGCAGATGTCCTGATTTATGGATAGTATTGGGCACATGTTGTTGTAAGACAAATGAAGAAAACATAGTGATGAAGTGAGATACCTCAGATCTGTGGGGTTCATCAAGGTGAATATAGAAATCTCCTATCACGCATGCTTGGGATCAAGGTTATTTCTTACCAAAAATTGGCAAACTCTTCCTGAAGGATAGGGGCAATATAGAGTGATGTAGTGAACAACATTTTTTGATGAAGCACGCTTGAATGCTCAAAGATATAGTAATTCCCCCCCCCCAAAAAAAAAACCTGGAGACGATATTGGATTGGTAAGCATCTCTTTTTGATGTTCACTTCATTTCTGCTTGATCGTTTATGCAATTATGTTTTGACAGTCTCCTACATTATGTACATATGTAACTTATGCATAGTATTGCCTGTTGTGTGTTTGTTTTGGCAGGTATTTACTGAGATCAGACCAACATGGAGAATTGCCTCTGGAGTGAATTCAGTAAGTGATGCTTATATGCACTATTATTAACCAAATGTTTGCAATATTAAATAAAACAAAACAGTATTGCTTAAGTTGTGTGTTTCTGGTTTTGTTTTACAAACTTGTCTTTCAGACAACAAAGTTTGTTACAGTACCATTAACGGATGCCAACGATAATCGTCCGGAATTTGCAGGAACACCCTACGTTAAATCTTTTCCAGAGGTAGATTTAAAAAATGAATTCGCCTCTTTCCAATTCCCACAATACATTGTATTGTAAGCGAACAGTGTCACAAGCCTTCATTAATATAACGCGGATAAAAAGTGCCAATATCTCGCAGGCCTATGATACGCATACGTACTTGTGTTAGTGTGATATAATATGCTGTATTACAATGTGTTGTGGGGATTGTAAAATAGGTGAAATGATAGTGCGTGCTTATTTATTTTACTTCCCAAAGACAAATAGAAATCGGGTTTAAACTTAAACCAGTCTTTATCAAAATTATTTGTTGTTTCCTTGTTTAAACTGATCATAATTCATATTTTAACTAATAATAAAAGTTAAGCACTGCTACCTTCTTCAATATGACGAGAAGTTTATGTCCTTCCAATAGAAAAATGGTGAGTGGTGGGCACGTGTGTGATGGTAATTAGCACATCAATACCTTTTGAAAGAAGAAATATCAAAAAACCATTTTATTTTTGTTTAAGAAGAAGGTACACACAAACTGGCTTTGGACATGAAATATGAACATTACTGTGACAGTGGTTTTCTAGTAATAAGAACTTCTTTGCCTTTTTGGTCACGTGTGTGACATACCAACGTCAGTTAAAATTCTTTGTTAATTACTTGCATATTTTCTAATGTGTATTTTTTTAATCAATCAAACAAGTTAAAACAAAAACTTAAGTCCACACAATATTTTAGGCAATATTTCAAACAAAAACATAGCTATTCAATATTTAAAACTAAAAAGCAAAATGGTGTAATATTCTCACTTTTTGCCCCAAAATATTTAACACCTTCATTTTAATATGCAAATGAGGGTATTTGAATTGAACATATTGTTTAAAGAAATAAAACAGGAAACTTGGAAGAATGGGTAACCCGATAATGTAAAGAAAATTGCAATACAATTAAATTCATTTTTTTTTTATCAAAAAAGGTTTACTTTTTTAAGAATGGCCCAATAAGGGGTCTGGCAGGGAGCCTTTGAGTGCATCTTTTATGAAAATTGAGAGTAGCACCGATACTAAAATACATTTTCAAAAGAAGCAGGACTTCAGCGCTATTCAGTCAAAGCGCACGTTTCTCAAAACTTTATTTTCATTCGTGTCACTTCTTGCATATTTTCGAGGGCATGGTTTCCTTTGGAGGTGCAATGTTGATACCGAAATTTAAAAGTAGAAGATATAGTGAGGTAGATACATTGTAACTATTATGTTCCGTTATTGCAGATAAAAGCTTCAAATTCTGGTATAAACAATATGAAATAAATTCTAATTTTATGATTCCTTTGAGTTAATTCAGTAGATATAATGTTTGATGATCATGGGTGTTCTGACTCTATGTGCAGATCAAATGGATCAAATGGACGTGTGAGTGCAACAAAGTCGTAAGTGACATTTTTGGGCGAAATTTAGTTGGTTTTTATATTATGAAAAAGTAAGTCATTGCGCATTACTTGATGTTTCCAGTGAGAGTATCAAGTATTTTTTGAAGATGTTCACGTTTTTGGTCGCCATTATTGATTGACGTCATGTTACAATTTTAAAAGTATCAGAAATACATTTATTGTGTCTAACAACATAACCTCAGTACTTCACGTCTATTTTTGTCGCAGGTATTTACTGTTATAGGGCATATTTTAAAATTATTGGATTTGGTTTCCATTTTGAATTTGAAGTATGACTTAATGTTACAATTGCCATACACTTGTTCATTGGATCCTATAGTATATCTAGTAACTCCATAGTTTGATAATATAGGGTTGAATAGATTATTATTATTTAGGGCGACGCCATCTTGGATTTCTCAAAATGCTCAAGGATCCCAAAGGTGTCACCCGAAAAAAAAAAAACAAAACAGCTTCTTATTCTACACGACCTAATCTATCATTTTCAGCAAAAAAATTGTGTCCATACTCAACTGTACGGTCACATGAACGTGCTACCTGACTAGAAATACAAAAATGCTTCTCCTGTAAAATCACATGTTGCACTCAAATGACGATATGTCTTTGCCGGTATGGTATTTTTGGTGCTTTCGTTCAATAATTCAATCTAACCAACTTTTGCTTTAAGAGCCTGGGGGATCAATAAGTCACACGCTCTTATTTATACGATTGGTTACTGATTCACGTCAAACCCAGTTAAATCTTAAAGTGACAGGAGGAGATTTTTTTGAGGATACAAATTTCTCTCAATTTTCACTGGATCGGTCGTAGACCACCTACCGAGAACGTTTCGAAGGTTTATTGAACAAACAAGTACAAAAGAAAACCGCAAACCTTGTTTTGAACTTGCCTGCTATCGCAATCGTCCCCATAGAAAACCATGCTTTGACTTTCTTTCGTGCACGACAGAAAGTACTAAATCATCATCTTATTATATAAAGACGGCGTATTCGACTAATTCACTTCAGATGTGATCTAATACATTGGTAGGCTTTCCAAATATGCAAAAAAACCGGGGTTCGACAAAAATTCGGGCGCTTCTTTCCTCATGTCTCTTTAAGGTTGGCCTCAATTTATGTCAATTTAAAGTTGTATTGATTTTCCTAAAACACACAACATTTCAAAATGCACAGACTCGTCAAAATCGTTTAGTGAATTGACACGAATAAAAATCACACTATACAACTTTGAAATTTTATATTTGGGTGTATTTTAATTTTGTGTATTATCTCATGTGCAACTATTGTATTTGGGTGTATTTTAACTTTGTATATTATTATATGTGCAATGATGTGCAGGGCACTGTGTTAGATCAGCGGTTAGCTGAATCGGGCTACCATGGGTAAAGATAATTATAAATAAAAAAAAAGTTATGTGATGGATATGTCTACACTAGCATGCTAAAATAAGCAATAATTCATATTAAATGTAAAATTGTAATATTTCAAACAAATACAAAAGTCGGGATAAAAGGCTGCGTAAACGATGATATAGTTTACAAAATTTACATCGTTCCATAGGCCATCAAAATTAAGTTACAGGAACACCACCATTAGGGCGGAAATAGTTTGTCCGACTTTTGTCCAATTGATCACGAACAAAATTCCTCATTCAAGTATACCACTAACTGCCGCCGCCGGTACCACAGCCACCACCACCACCACAGCCGCCACCACCGGCTCCACCAACACCACCAACACCACCACAACACCACCAAAACCACTGTGACCGCAACCATAAACACCACAACCATAAACACCACAACCACAACAACGACGGCGATAACGACAATATCGATATCAGCCCCAGCAACAACATCAACGCCTGATTTCACTTTATCATTGCCTATTTTATCGCTACAGGATACTGAAGTAGGAGAAATAGTGTTCAGTGATGTCTCAGCAATTGACAATGATACAACACCAGAATTTAGCCGCGTTACTTACCACATTATGGGGGACTTGCCTGTAAGTAATCAATTTGTTCTACTGTCCATTCAATTAGCTTAGACCATCGGTTTTTAATTAATATTAGAGAAGGTATTGGTGTCGGGAAAAATCGTGAAAGAAAAGTTGTTACTCATCTAACTACCCAACAAGATTTTGAAGTTGCATATGCTGAAAAGTATTTCTTCACACCCAATTCTATTGAATTTCTGCTATTTTTGGTCATCAATCGGCAAGGAATCGGAACCAGCAGAATATTCGTAATGAGCATAAACTTTTTTCAGGAATGTTCCATTTATAAGATAGGTGTGTAAAACGTTGCATCACTCTTTGACAGTAGAAGACATTGATCGATATCATGAACAATGCTTGTAATGTTTAAATAGCGTCTATTTTATTCCCGGGATTTTATTCCTGTGTCTATCCAAATTGTTGTAGATAAAAAATGTCGCTTCAAGCTTTCAAAGAAATACAAGAGAAGAGGACACAACATGTGCAGGTCACTGTCCGACCATGGTTTTCTGGTCCGCCGATATTGATCACAGTGGGCCTTTGAGGGAAAATGGTCAATTTCAATAGATTTGTAGGGAAAATTCCATCCATATGTGTTGAAATGTAAATTCGTGTTGGGTCATTTGGTGAATACACACTTTTCTTCATGATTTTTGCCGTCACCTCTTGGTTATTTTGCTCCGATATGATTTTTTTTCGCACTTTGGCACTTAAACCAATTCTGAAGTCATATATCATAGATGGGTCACAATAGATTCTCCCAAGACATTGGGGAAATCCAATGTGTTTTATGTGCAGAGATCTTATTTTGCCAAAGCTCATGCAGTCCAAAACTCGTCAAAAGGTCATCACACTCCTGTTCAAAGTTTTTTTTTTTGCAACAATTAACAATCAATCTCTATTTTATAAACTATTTTAAAACACTTTGTTTTGGGGGTTGGGAGTTGGACGGAAGAAATATTGCACTGTTGACATCTTTATGGGTACAAAATCAAATGGAAGTGTGTTTTTGATCACCCGAAATCGCCCCCAATTTTCCCGGAAACGTTTTTTAATACTACCTTTTCACTAGGTTTAGGGATTTTCGAGTGGCAATTTTATTGCAAAAAATCAGAAAATCATGAATCGGTGAAAACACGGTCAAAATCCTTCAAAGTTCCACCAAAATATCCAAATGCTCCTCCAGCTACTGACTCTAGCATCGGCTGTACTTACGTGTCATAATGAAAGGTCACAGAATTTTTAGACCTATTTGGTTATTGCAACATTTTCTCCAGTAATGAAAACAATTTCCTATTGGGTAAATTACAGGCAGCGAAGATGATATAATAAGGTGCCCGGGGCAAGGTATGAGAGGATTAAATCCTTTCACTGAAATTGCAACCAGTGCGCAATATTAGGTAATAATGTAAATTTTTTACCGTGCGACATTTACGGGTAGAATACCTAGGTGTGACCATGGACCTAATAGAGAGGAGGACCAACAACACACGAGTTTCAAAGACCCTATCACGTTGCCGCCTTTTGTTATTAAATCCTACCACGATCCAATTTACCGGCTTAAGGTAATGCGATATTGCCCTCTCAGCAGGAGGGAAAGCGCTCTTCGGAAAGTGGCGCGGGGTATACTGGGAATGATTTTTTAACCAACTTTGGCAATTTCAGCCAAGCGCAAGAAAACATGGGAGAAAATCTATACTACGACCAGTGACATAGGTATTAAAAAAAATTTGAAAACTGTAGTGCAATACAATCGTTGTAGAAAATGTGATTCTACTGTTTTGGAGAAGGTTTGAAGAGTTTTTTCTGTAGTTTTGATAGTGCAGAGATCATAATTTTTGGGTGTCCACCGCTGGGAATGGGGTTGGGAACATTGTAAAATGGGGGGGGGGGGGGGTAGCAAAAGTTAAAATTGAATGAAGTCAAATGTACATCAACACATGCTCTCGTTATAAGAGTAAAGTGGTAGAGTCAGGCCAGTAACCCTGATTTGTTTAGGGGATGACTTTTTACCCTCAAATTCGCCGGGGGCGAATTTAGCAAGAATTGTACTTTCTACCGAATTTACCCTTTTTCGACCCAAAACCATAAACCATATTGGTTGCCTTTTTTAGCCCTTTTCCTTTTTTGTTTGGGGGGGGGGGGGGGGGGCTTTTAAGATTGGGCGTCTGCCCCCTCGACCGCCTTGATTACGGGGCTTGGGTATAGTTGTCTAGGTTTCGACCTTAGGTTAACAGGTTCAAAGTATAAGATTCAGCGGCTTTCGCCCCCCTCTCTTTTTTGTCGTCCCCTCCCCCGCTTCCACTCGCCCTCCGCTCCTCCCCCATGTCACCCTTCCCCCCTTGTGCCTTCCTCGGCTTCTTGTGCCCGTCCCTCTTCCGATCCTCCGTGTCCCCCATCTTCCCCTCCTTCCTCAATCTTGCCTCCCCCTTTTCTCTTTTGCAAAAATTTAGTGGGCAAATACATAAATGGTAACACTTCAAACATTTTCCATCATGTATTTATTCCCTCCGAAATTGGGGGGGGGGATTTCCACACCCTAATCCACCACTTTTGGATCACCCTTTATCTTTGCTATACCCCGGTAGAATTTTTTGATGGTGTGGGGCATGGAAACGGAACATAAAATGTCAATTGGCAATTACATGTAACCATTTGAAGACCGGAAAATGGGGGTTTTAGAGGCCGAAAAGACATAGCGATAGTGGTAAC
Organism: Ophioderma brevispina; assembly: GCA_023653785.1. NCBI lineage: Eukaryota > Metazoa > Echinodermata > Ophiuroidea > Amphilepidida > Ophiodermatidae > Ophioderma > Ophioderma brevispina. The sequence goes on from JAMKCH010085861.1 coordinate 40,268, forward strand.
AACCCCCCTTCGGAAGACGAGAGGTTCAATTAATCTATAATTTATACATTTAAGATAAGTATGACTTATCACACTTATAATTCAGATGAAACAGACATGAATCAGTTCGACATAGTACGGCCTACAAACACCACACGGAAACAAATTCAACCTAACCGGAAGTTACAAATATTACAATTTGTTGGTTTTCGAGGTAGAATTTCACGTATGTGGCTCGCTTGGGCACCAGTTCATAGTTATACTTTGTGTACAAGGTAACATTGGCAACTTTCATAACACCTGTTTCTCAATAGTCGTAAGTGATCGGAACATTTTCATCTTATTTTCCCAAGATTTTTAACAATTACGGGTCATAAAAGCCCCAAAATGCAAGCCTTATTTTCTACATTCGTAGCTCCACAAAGGAATGAGGATTTTGTGGTTTTTGGTATTTTCTAAACAAAATTTCTCTATTTGGTGACAACAACTTGCCAAAAAAAAAGATGGAAAGTTAATGATACTAGGCACTTTCAAAAACCCATCCGTCGGGGGTCACAACCTCCGGTCAAATTACACAGTTTTGGTGGACTGCTTTTCCCGTAGTCACTCAATCGACCGCGGCAAAGATATATAGATCACAGACGGCTTCGGTGTATGCACATGTATACACATCGAGTGCCTCTCTTTTGTCGGATGAATGGGACATCGAATTAGATAATGGGCGGTTTTTCGGCGTTGTTTTGTCCCTCTACTCTACTAGGTCCATGGTGTGACTGACGTTGAGCTTTAGTGCAATACAAACTTTAACATGTTGTTTGCAAAGTATGAAACTAAAAGAACTCTGTCTAGGGTAGTTGTGGGTAATGTACTGCTGGCGGTCAGAAAGCAAGATGGATTCGTTCCAGGAGAAGCCTACCTGGCGAGGAACCCTTTTATATATAATTTGATGTTCGGGACCACTTCACTAAGTACGACGGCGGTGTTTTTGTTGGAACAAGTGTAGTTGTCCTTGCTACTCTTTTTTTTTTTCCATGCAAACAGTTTACGCACCTTTATTTCTGCCCATCTCCCTTTTGTCTTAAAAATGGTTTGTCCCAAAAAGTCAAAAAATAACGGTGAATAACGTTTACACTAAGTATTTGAAAGTCTAAATTATTATTTTAAGGTTGTGATGTGCACGCGTTTGTCGTGAAGATTTTTTGGCCATTGATACTTTCTTTTGTAAAGGCATGCCGAGAACTATTTGATGCCCTTTAATTCCGTTATCGCACAAGATCGTGTGAGAAAACCACCTAATCCACAGAAAAGACACAATATCACAGAAAAACGTTCATAATACTTAAAAATGTCTCTCTAGTAAGTACATACGTGCATGTGTGTACACCCATACATACCTACATACATACATACATACATACATACATACATACATACATATAAAGTATACTTACCTCTATACATACACATATACATACATACACACATACATACACACACACATACACACATACATACATACACACGTACACACACATACACACATACACATACATACACATACATACATACATACATACATACAACTTGGTCTTGCTTGAGCAAGCTCAAGAAAGACAAAATCGATTAGACAAACAAACCTACTCTATAGAAGCTGTACAAGATTTCCACGCATGCGTAAATCGACTCTAGTCACCGACGCTAGTCACCGACGGCACTTCGCGCCTACGGCGGTCCGGTAAGTATTTCCCACGGTGTAGTCTGTGTCACCGACTGCGAAAGATATTATCTAAATTGGTACTGCGCGAGAGATTAACGTTATCAGTCCGTCATAGAGAATGTGTGTAAATGAAACTTAATCTCAAATATTTATCTCCGGAAAGCGAAAGGGTTCTATGGATGTTTTTGCATCAGAGGGCCCATTACTTTGTTTTGTTTTGAATATGTATCGTAATTCGGTCTGAACTTATAGAACCTAGCGAGTACGAGTACTTCGGAGCGGAAAAGTGAACACGCAATCGCTATGGTCGCATCCATCTTTCCCACATTGCCTTTCGATATTTTTCCAGTCTTGAGAATTCTCAAACACTGGTTTCAATTTACGCCAACTTTTTTTGTTCAATTTTAGAAACAGGATTACGTACTTACCGGACTGCCGTGCTTCGCTCGATCCAGCCATGGCTGACTGACCTAAGTTTAAATGTTCCGCGTTGCAGTATACACACAACCGAATGCAGTAAATCTTTGTGCATGTCATGCATACCATGCTTGACCGCGCCGCAACTGACCCTGCTGAGCCAAAACACAGTTCTGCGCATATAATTATGACAGCAATCAATACTCCCATTGCATTTCCCGATTCAAACTTGGTTCCACTGCCGAAAAATAGCCATGCATATTTGCAATGGCAACGTAGTAAACGAAATATAATGTCACCCTGCATAGATGAGACAGTGTGTTCAGAATTGACCAAAGTGACACCGACACAAATAGTACATCTCACTAGTCAAATTATATCGCGCATAATCTACGATTATTTAGAACCCTCAATTTCTAGGATTGACTCATAGCGCAACGTTACTAACACAAAACAACACCGCCACTCACAAATGGAAAGTCTGATTTGAATTCTGTTTTCAAATTTAGATGAGACCATCCTGGATTTGCCTATTATCATTGCGCATATATTTCATGAACACATTGCCGAATTCCCGAAATCTTCCCAAGCTGTATCACAAAAATATGACGTCATCATGCCGTTAATGAGCGGCGCTCTTCATCCATCACCAGTTGCGATGAAGTTTGATCGTATTAGAGGGATCCTTGATCTTGAGTCTTGTATTTAAGCACGTTCATTCCAAGCTCCTTGTTAAGTTGTTATCCTGGTGAGCATCATCAATGATACGAATGACTTACTTTTTCCCAAATCGGCACAACTTGTTCTCGAGAAATATTAAACCATTTTTTCCATCAGATGAAGACAAACGCATACCCACTGCAACCTCATTATAATTTAGACATCCAATATTTAAAGTTATTCACTATATATTTTCTATAGACCTTTTTGGGGTACACACCGTAGATATATTTCATAATTGTGTTGCTCTTATTTTTCAGGGTTATATATGTGAAACTTCCAAGTTCACAATTGAAGAAAACAGGGGATTAGTTATTCTAATCGCTGCTTTGTCGTACAATGAACAATCAGAGTATACAGTGTGTCTTGAAGCACGCGTAAGTGATCCCTCCCTTGTATTTCACTTGTACAATTTTACTGGCGGTGAAATTCAGCTCCTTCTCGCTGTTTACAACTAGTTAGGGCTGAGAGGGATTTTTGGTTCAGTTTCTTCCAAAAGCACCAAATTTGGTCCAGATGTTGCCTATATCATACTTTTTTGATTTCCGATGAGCGCCAAGAATGGCGCCTCCTGGAGCCGCCACAATCTAATATGGCCGCAACCGGAATTATAATTTTTAATCTAAAAAGGTTAGAATCATGAATGATACATCTTTTTATTATTTTTTTTAGGTTGGAGATTCAGATATGATGTCAACTTCACCATTTAAAGCCGCCATATTGAAAAAAATCCAACATGGCCGCCACCGGAATTATAATTCTAAATCTAAAAGTCTAGAATCATGAATGATACATCTTTTTATTTATTTTTTTTGGTTGGAGATTTAGATTCTAATGTTAGTTTGATTGTATAATGTCAACAATGTCAACATATTGAACATATTCAAGATGGCTGCCGCGTCTTTTTCTTATTTCTCGCTTGCTCGTTTGACACGAGATCTACTATTATAGCTCCTGCCCATTTTGTGATACCTCCCTTTACGCGATTTAAGAGTATTCGAAATACCCGAGCTATCATTTAACTAAGTTTAACATTGATAAACCTAAAGGAGGTTCACCGACTTTGATAGCATTAAAGTCTTTACCATCTCTCTCAAGGTATAAAAGTCCCCCGGACAAGTCCCTCTTCCTTTGGAGTTTGCAAGGCATCTTCAGAGTCTACTTGACCAGGTACAGAGTTCCCAATTAACAGACTCTGTAGAAGGCATATCAGGCATACGTAACTATACAAATTCAATTATAATGTCAAGTTATGTACTTTCATTGGTTTTTATATTGTCTTAAGGACATGGAGAAAATAATTTAGACAAATGTGGGCATCTTGTCCAGATAAAATTAGACTCTGAATAGCATCAGGTAGTATCATTATACCTCATGAATATCCCTGAACATAATCATGCTATTTCATTGGCTGATTCCGTTTGGAAATAGTTTAAAATGTTTCCTACAACCTCGTCCCCAGAGTCTCAATGAGGTGTAAAAAGAAACTATTGGTTTATATTGGGAAAATAGAACACACTGTTTTTTCCTTGGTAATGGCTAAAGGGCTTACCGTACCAAACCCGAAAGTGTGCCCTATTTCCCCTTCAACCAAGGATAGTATTTGTATACTACTGCCGATTGGAAGTGAAGACACTCATAGGCTTGACATAATCCGTAAAAAAATGTAGCATGTGGTTTGGAAATTAACAACTTTCAAATTCTTATTATCATTTCAAAAATGTATTATGAAGGCTGGTAGGTTGTGTTTGACTCAGTATCTACCACAGGGTTGGCCTTCCACATACAGAAATGCATAAAATGTCGTACAATTGGTTAATTTTGTGTATGTTGATGAAAACCCCTAAAATGATGGTCTTTACCAAATAAAATGACCTTAGGATGACTTGAAATATGAAGTTGACATTATATCATGAAAACAACATTAGAATCTGAATCTAATCCTCAAAACCTCAAAAAGCATGAAAAGATGTACCATTCACGATTGTGTAGACTTAGATTTTTATATTTAAAAGTATAATTCCAGTGGTTGCCATAGTGGTTTTGATCAATGTAGTGGCTTTAAAGGATGACGTTGTCATTATAGCTCACTATGTCTTTACAATAACATTATATTCTGAATCTCTAACCCAAACCCCATAAAAATGTCTCATTTATGATTCTAGTCTTTTTATATTTAAAGGTCCATGGCCCGATCGCTAATAGCCTCGTCCCCATAGGTCCCAGATTTTACCGGAAGTGGTCAAAATTTTGGTATCAGAAGAAAGCTACTATTTTACTCATTTACCATGTGAAATCTTAGGGCTAAAGGATGTGTGGTTTGGAAGTTGTGAGCGAAAATGTACCCCATTTTGGTCGACCAATATTAGTTTTACACAGAACTCTATGGGGTCTACAAAATCACATTTTTAGCTCTCACATGAAAACGGATTGAATCGGCGCGAAACTTTACAGTTGGGGTTTTGGGGTGAAGGCCAATCTATCAAGATGAAAACTTCATATCCTTAAATCGGGCCATCCTCCTTTAAAATTGAAATTCTGCTGGCGGCAATCTTGTATTTGCTCTATATTGCGGCTTTAAAAGATAAACGTGATATTAAGCGGACAAGATAGCTCAATCAGGTAAGCGCTCGACTCCAGTGTATGCTCATCCATGCGTATAGGCTTCGTTCAGACCTGTGAGATCCAGCTGTCTTGTAATTTCCGTCCCTGGACAAGAAACTATCCGCTTATTTGTCCCGATTTCACCCATGCGATAGTTGGGAAGCTGGTCCCGGCTTGCGATGGTTATCTCGATGTATGTTGGCTGATAAAAAGTTAGTCCCCATTCTCCTGTCAACTTCACCAATATGGCATCTGCGGGCCCATTTGCATTGGGATTCATCTTTCTTTTAGAACCGGTTTCATTGCCGTTGCATTTTCGGGTCCGCTTCATGGTGGGTTGCTGTTAAATCGGGGGTCCCTCGGGTTCTGTGCTCGGGTCCCCTCTTTTATTTAACTTATTTGTTTTACTAGATCTGGCCAAATTACGTTTCAATCTCTTCTCATTCTCTTCTCACCCCAGTATGCTGATGACACCTTCTATAAAACAGCCCCTTCGTTCAGTCAAGATGGTCAATCATACATTCAAAAGGGATCTCAAAATATATTGTCCATTGTATCCACAAAAATGTCGCTCACATCCCTGACAAGTGTAAAGTCATGAGTTTCTCCAGAAGAACTTGTGCTGGGCGCCTTTGGATCCCACATTAAAATTCCAAATTCATCACCTCTGGGGTTGTTCACAGTCACAAGTATTTAGTCTCATCATCACGTCCTACTTTTAAAATGGGGGGCGATCATGTAAAAAAATGTCACTTCTCGGCGCCTTCTAGCCCTCGTTTTTATTAGGCGGCTGGTCCGCTGCAATGATCCAAAAAATCTTGTCATCTTTATACCTCTGTGTCGTCCAATTCTTTAATACGGCATTCCTTCTTTGGTACCACATCAAACTGGTCACATTAATTCTTTGGAAAAAATTCAAAAACGGCTGGCCCATAGTTGCATTCCAGCACCCAGGGTGAACTTCAGTATTGTTAGCGTCTTCAGCAGCTGAACCTCATATCAACAAAAAAAACTGATAGAGGTTTTACAATATCTGAACTATCGCTTTGTGACAAATGTCTGCATGGCAGTATGACATGATCCCTTTTCAATTTTATCTGTCAACCTCTCCCATTGCAGATACTCTAAGTTTTCTCTACTTTTGCCCGTACTGATACATTTAAATTTACTGTTTAAAATAATCGTTTCCTGCTTTCTTTTATCACTCCCTGCGATATTCGTAATCAACTTTTGTTCAACCTCACCCAGTTTTTTATCTTGGCTCAAGTGCACTTTAAAAATCTTCAGTGGCTTCATGCTTTTTGTTTGGGTATTTTTTATAGTGGTGTGCATCTGTGTGGGTATTAGTTACTATAATCATTATTGAGTCAGTCTCTGTGTGTACGTGGAATACTGTTTGATATTTCTTTTGTGTGTAACGTGTGTTTTGAGTGGAGTGGATGGGTTGGTGGATGTAGTTTGTGTTAGAAGGGGTGTGAGTAGATTGGTGATACTTTTTTTGTGTGTGGTAATTGCTGTCGGATCAAAGTTGCAGCAATTGGCCTGGCCCAGTATATCTCTTCCCTCTACATGTCTAACCCTTAAGCTTGTTGCTGTTTTGAGTGCACTTATAGTTGTGGCCACTTTGAAAAGTTATTTTATTATCGCTGTTTGGTCCTCCCCCTGCCAGGGTTGCCCTCTGCCTATTTATGTTTTGGTTATTGTATTGTGGGAAGAATGCATTGTGACCATCCTTATATGATCAGAGATGTTTTTTTTTTACAATTAATAGTGCATAAATTTTTATGATTGTTATATATACAATTTTATGACCATCCTCCTTCATGTGGATGTTTTTATTTTTGATCGTGCAATCAATCCTTGTAATAATTTTTGTTTATGTATGTTTTAATCTGGCAAATAAAATGAAAATGAAAATGAAATAAGGGAAAGCGCTGATCCCGAATCTGCTGCATCCCTGAAATGATGCTAAATGGGTTATGGTCATGGGTTGGCCACAGTGATCAGCTGCCATTTGTGAAAGCGCTTAAGCGCCAATACATAAGCTCTATATAATTTGCTTATATTATTGTATTATGTAATTAATATAACATTGGAATCTGGATCTCCACCCAAACCATAAAAAGATCATTCATGATTCTAACATTTAGATTTGAATTAAGAATTCGAAGCGGCATCGTGGATTTTGTTCTTATGCGGTTTAAGGATGAAGTTGAAATCATTTGATCTGTATAAAACCCCTCAAAAATAAAAAGATGTATCATTCAGATTCATCCGTATTCTCATAGATTTAAATCAAATTAGGACAAAATGATGATTTAACTCCAGCTTACTGCAACGGAATGTATTTCTCCATAGGTTTAATTGAAAAAACATTCAATATATCATATTAAAATTTACCAAAATCAAAGCATTGGAATAAATTTTTAAGGGGGGTTAATTGTTAATATGTAAACAGGGTAATCCAAGCATGGAAGGGGGTCAAAACGCGTCGAAAGTATACCGGCATGTTTATTACCTTTTTTGCCCAATCTGTAGGCTGTAGTTCAATAGCTATAGGTCAAACAAATAAAAGGTTTCATCAGGTCAAAATGGGGGGGGGGGGGGGGGTACCATTTTAGAATTTATCCATTTGTTATCTTGTGTCAATTCTCGTCAAATGGAACAGGAGCCGTAAATATGCTGGTTGCAACCATTCTGCATATTTTGCTGGCATAATTAGATGCAAAATGTGACTGGGATTATAAGGTCTGTAAGTGGTCACTTTTGCCATATTAATATATCGAACTACCAAGAAAGATTTTTATATTGAATTGATTAATGAACATTTAATAAAACCAGTTTGAACAAAATCAGACTATTCTGTAAATCTTGGCCCCAGATGACGTTGACTGTTATCTGTTCCTATTATACAGGGCGAACCTAAGTTATGGTGTAACCCAATAAATGGGTTGAACACACGGTCATGTACGCAAGTGCCCCCCCGGTTCGATTCCCGTCGAGTGCTCTTTTGAGGCGTTCTTCTTCTCTGATCTTTCTTTCTTTCCAATTGACTTGTTCTTCTGATAGGCCTATGCCACTTAATAAAAAAATTACTTTAAAATGTGGTAATGTGGTAATGTGCGTACCCTTAAGCACCTATGATTCTATATGAACTTCCACATAGCGCCATCCGTTGAATCTATATATATATATATAATTATATATATATATAGATTCTAATATATATATATATATAGTGGCGGTGGCAGTGCCAGACCTCTTTTTTGGGGGGAGGGGGGGGGGGCAAAGTGAATTTCTTTTGGGGGAAAAAATAGAAATTTCTGGGGGGAAAGTACAACTATTTGGAATTTTTTAACCAATTCTGTTCTGGCCCAAATCGCTGACTTTTCCCAAACTTTGGTGATTTTGTTTGCACCAAGTCGCCGAATTTAGCCAAAAAATGCCTCATTTTTCATTTGCCGGGGGGGGGGGGGAGGGGGGCAAATTAGGGCAAATTCGTCCATCAGACAAATTTCATAAATACATCATTTCATGGAGAAGGTTAACCGTAAGTGGTAATTTAATGTGTACATTGCACATTTTAACATTTTAAAGAAGCCTAAACTTTTCCAGAAACATATACTTTTGTCAGGAGGGGGGGGGGACTTTTTCAAAGTTGGAGTCTTTCTTGCTCAGAGAAGTTTTGCTGTAGAGGGAATTTTTTATAACCGATGTTTCACTACAAGGAATGACCCAATATTTCGAACCCCACATTTCTTTGGTATTTTTAATGTACCCCAAAGCTTCATTATCAATATTATTGGCAGCTGGTGACAGGACCAAGGTACGCCATACCAACAGTAATACGACTTTAGCTATTATATCTGTCATTTGACGTACAAGGGGATCCGCCGATTTTCTTAAATCACCGTACGTAGACTTCTTAAGTGAAAATCTTAGTTTCTTGTGGTAAGTTCTTTAAGATCAAATTTGTTTACATATTATAGTTACTCAAATAACAAATCTTCCAATGATTGTTCACACTATAAAAATATTTTTACTCAATGTCGAGTAAAAGGACACAACTTTACTGTTGAAATAAACTCTTAGTCAAAGTTGGGTAACCTTAGTCATTGTTGGGTAAAATATACCTCAAATATATCTCGACTTTGTGTAAAGTTTACTCAATACTCAGATTTTGTAGAAAGTAATTACACATAATTTTTTATTTTTATTCAACATGTTTGGAGTGCAGTTAAAAAATAAACAGATGCAAACTATCACACCTTCAAATTGTTTAAAACACATGCCCATTAATCAGTGAAGAACTGAAATGGACAGTATGGCATACAAAAATGCATAACCAAAATCAAAACGAACTTTACTGAATCACCTCCACTTACTAGAAACTAATTGGGATTTTATGTTATGAAAACTTTCGAGAGTAACCTCATATTATCTTCTCATCTTATTAGACAGAGCTAATCCAGGGAAAAACTGTGGGTTCAAACTTTTCTCAACGGGTTTTTGGTTCCTACTCAAACTCTTTCAAATAAGCGTGGGGGCCACCCTCAATTTTTCTAGACCCAAGATGGCGGCCATTACAAATTTGCCGCCAAAATACATAAATACATAAAAGTATGTTGAAATTGTCATTTTCAGATTTTTCGGGTTTTCTGATATCCTTGACCTATGTTCTTAAAATAATCCATCTGAAAGCACTACGCATGATTTGATCTCAAATCTAAGATGGCGGCCAAATCCAAACTATGGAAAATTACTTCTTTGAGCTATTCGTCCTATTAAGTTCCCCTTTTATACTTTTCTGGCTAAATGTGTTACTCTGAACTCATACTCTATTTGCTAAGCTTACTGGCTACTTAATATTTAGTCTCAAATCCAGATGGCCCACCAAACTGTGGAAGACCAAAATTATTTGTTTTACTTATTTATAGTTATTGGATCTTCCAATTACAAGTAAATTCAGTTGATCTCTCATCGCAAGATATATCTTCAAATCACTGAAACGCCATCCCTTATAGGCTCTTGAATCCAAGATGGCGGCAAAAATTCCAATTGGCCGTCAAAATTGACATTAATTACATAATAAGAAACTTGAAAACTGTTATTTTGGCGGATTTTTTCAGTGGTCTGCTATCCTTAAAGGACCGTAAGTACTTATAAGCTAGCTGAAGCACTGCTCATGATTTTATCTCAATTCAAGATGGCGGCCAAAATCCAAATTAGCGAATGAAAATTAACGTGAACTATATACTGCCTATTATTTTTCCATTCACACCCTTGTTTACTGGATGTTTACTCTGACTGTATACTATGTGCTGAGCTTACAGGCTCCTAATTTTATCTCAAATCCAAGATGGCCGCCAAAATGGCCATCAACAGAGTCTTAATAACTTGTATAGTGTATTGGAGCTTCTAAACATACATAAATTGACCTTGACATGATTTATATGTAGCTTAATGGGACATTTACATAATTAGTAAGTACAAAATATGCTATGTTATGTGTGTATAACGGTACCTTTGACGCAGCCTATCAGAGCCTTGACATTCGCAGTGGTGGTAAGCAATGATGTGTTTTGGTCCCAACGCTCTTCGGGATATCCTTTTCAGTACTTCTGAGGCTAGCATTCGGTAGCCACAGAAGGCATCTACAGGCACACCAGGTCTGATGGTCGGCTCTTCAATCCTGCACTCCTTAGAGCTAAGACAAGGTTCGTCAGGTAATGTTTGTTTGCTGATGATGCTTCCATTACTTTCACATCCAATTCAGGAACTCAGCTGCTCATAGATCGCTTCTCACAGGCCTGTAAGGACTTCGTACTTGTCATCAGTTTTGAAGAATACTAATGTCCTTGCCCAAGATTCTCAAGAACCACCTGTCAACACAATCGACAATTACACGCTTGAGGTTGTTCATAGCTTCACTAAACCTAGGGTCCACCATCAGTGACGGTCTGTCTCTCGGTGCAGAAGTCGGCAAACGCATTGGTAAAGCTGCACCTACTCTTGCCCGGCTTACAACCGTGTGTGGGAAATCCGAAGCTGTCCATTAGGACAAAGGCAGCATTTGTTACAACGCCTGCATCATCAGCACGTTACTGTATGGTAGTGAGTCATGGACTACATACTCTAGGCATGAGTAGAAACTCAACGCTTCCATCTGCTACTGTATTATACCATTCTGGGGTGTCACCTGGAAGGACATGGTGCCCAAATTCCGAGCTCCTGACTCGAATTGGGGACGCCCACCATCTATACATGCAGACTCCGATGGCTGGGCCATCTCCGTCGAATGGAGGATGGCCATCTAACCTAAAACTCATGTATCTGACTTACATCTGGCAAGAGGGAAGTTGTTCTACCCTTCTCCGCTACAAGATATTTGTAAGCTTGTGATATGTGACCCCTAACATCGACATGGGGTGCTGGGAGAAACTTGCTGACAATCGTAACCTTTGGCGGAGAACCCTTGAGCTTGGAGAACAACAGATTCATCAGCAGTTTTGAGAAGGCAGCGACTTAAAAGAAGCTGCACAGATCCTTGGATAGTCCATCTGTGAACATCCCATATATTAGCACCTGTGGCAGAGACTGCCACTCCTAGGATTGGCCTCTTCAGGCCACAGACGTCCTCTGTTCACCTACCTGTGACTCAATGTGGGTTTATCCATAGTCCTTGCGACTGACGGAGGCCATGATGATGGACATTTTAGCATAATTAGTATACAAAATATCCTCTAGTGCCAAATAAAACCCCATGTTCCGAAACAAAAATTGCAGCACAAGAACCTGTTAGAATTAAATTGATGAGAATTAGGGTATTTTTGGGCCAGCCATTTCAGATTTAAAAAAGCCGCCTCTTGGATTCACGACCCTATAAGCGATAGTTTTTTGTGATTCGAAGGATATATCTTAAGGATAGAGCTGATACTGGGAAAAAATTTACCTTGGAATCGGAAGCCTCCGTACACAAACAACTAATTAAGATAATTTTGGTGGCCAATTTTGGCGGCCAGTTTTTATTTGAGATATATATTAGGTAGCCTGTAAACTCAGGACATAGCAGTATACATTCATAATAAAAAAAATCCGTGAAAAAAAGTTTTGTAATGGGAAAATTTGAATAGCATATGTTACGCGTATTTTATTAGCTAATTTGTATTTTGGCAGCCATCTTGAATTTGAGATGAAATCATGAGTAGTGCTTCACTGGCTTTTAAGTACTTAGGTCAAGGATAGCAGAACAACGAAAAAATCTGCAAGAACGGTTTTTCAGTTAAGTTATTATGTACTTAATGTAATTGTGGAACGCCGAATTAGAATTTTGGGCCGCCATCTTGGATTCAAGAGCCTCACGGATTGGCGTTTCAGGGAATTTTGAAGGATTCCATCCGTAGGATGGACATCTACTGAATTAACTGTAATCGGAGGCTCCCATGCACTATACAACTAAAATAAGTGTGTTACCCATTTTGGTGGCCATCTTTGATTTAGACTAAATATTAGGTAGCCTGTAGCTCAGCAAATAGAGTATAAGTGCAGAATAACACATCCAGCCATAAAAAGTAAAGTAAAAGGGGAACTTAATAGGCCGATAGTCAAATTAATTAATTTTATTCCACTATTTGGATTTTGGCCGCCATCTTGGATTTGAGACAATCATGAGAGTGCTCATGCTGTATTTTAAGTACATAGGTCAAAGATATCAGAACCACTGAAAAACTGAAAATGGCAATTTGACACATACCTATATGTAATTATGTAATAGTTGGGACCACTTTGTAATTTGGCCGCCACCTTGGATTCTAGGAAAAAAATTGAAAGCGTATGAGTTTAGGAACATAAAACCGTGTGAGAAAAGTTGACCCACAAAATGGCAGTTTTCCCTGGATTAACATGTCTAGATAGGTTGTCTTGCCTAAACAAAGAGCAATTGAATTGACATTCACTCTAGTCCATGAGCTGACATCACCGATTTATAGAATTAAAATATTTATTATGTATCTATATTATTATATGTAACCTTGAAGGGAAGTTCTTCTGACTAGGATTAGGCATGTTTCCGCCCCCGAAAAAGCTGTCTGCTTCATTTCAAAATGGCCCGCTACTGTTTTATGGAGGTAAAACCGCACAGTTATTCATTATTTTATAAAGAAGAAATTTCATCCGAGATTAAACGAAATCAAGTTTTTTTTTACCTTCTTTGGATGTGGGTTTAAAAATCTAGGCGTCCAAGGATGGCTGCGCCACAAGAAGGGCATGTTTGGTTAAATGAAAATTTAATTGAGCAAATGTTGGGATAAGAACGCGAGTGATATTTTTGGAGCACCAAAAATAATTTATTGCATTATATTTTGCACAACAGGCTCAGATGGCGTTGATCAAATTCGCTCAAGGAAACGTAAAGAGGAAAACGTCACTCCTTCCCATAATTCGACGTTATAAAGACACTAAATCATTTCAAAGAGTAAACAAATATAAAGCATTTTCAATACAGCGCTGTCCTACTAGCGGTTACTAAATTATTTGGGTCACATAACGCAGTTCTTAAATGACTTTAAAAATAGTTCACAGGAAGCAACAGCCCTATCAAACCTGATACAATAAAATCATGATAGTCAGGTTAGAAGTTTAGGCACCACAGCCTGAAGGGTGAACATGGAGTACAGACTTTTATATGATAGATTTTAGTTCATTTGGACCTAAGCCAATAAATTTTTGGAGGGTGTGCAAAAGTTGTTAGGTGCATTTTTAAATAAAATCCAATATGGCTGCCACCATGTCCAAAATCACGAATAATCCTTAAGTATTTCAGATAGCGACAAATATTTCTCGGTATTCCGGATGTTTTAAGCACGAGAAAGTGTTGGTAATGTAATATTATCATTACATTGCCACCAAAAATACACTATGTGTTGCTCAAAAGTCAAATATGCTCTCGGAATCATTAAAATGATCTTAACACCTCCATATACCTATGACGCTACTTGAATTCATGATGAACACCTAACATATGTTCTGCAGGTGTCAGAATCTGTTACAATTGATCACACTCTGCAAGTGTTATTTAAACACCTCTAGAATGCATTTCCAAAGCATCGGACACGTCAAGTCTTCTGCACATTTTGCAGTTAGAGGCTTAATACAGCGTCTATTGCATGCGTTATGCTTTACACTTGTGAGACATGTATTGATCCACTAGAAACCCTTATTTGGCATTTCTCTGTAATGGAAATTTTTCAAAAATTCAAGATGGCAGCCAATACAGCCGCCTTTAAAAATAGTAAAACCTAAATTAAATGTGTATTAATGTAGTTACATCAATAATTATATTATAAAGGTAAATTAAGGTATGGGATAAGTATTTGACATTGGACATTTCTTATCTGGAATTTCTGGTTCTTTAACATGCAAAAAATGTTAAGATGGGGGCCAATTGTGGATGATTTTTTACCTTCTTAAAAACTAATTTAAATTACGATAGATCTGTGTTTATTTAGTTAAAACACCAAAAATGATTATTAAAGTTTAAATTAAAGTATGAACGTATGTCTTTGAGCATAATAACTGCGTATCTGGTATATTTGTTTTGACAACATTTACTTAAAAATATCAAAATGACGGCCCAGAATATTATGACGACTGCCAATTCGTAGGTTTTAAACAGATCTTAAAAAGCAGCCATATTGGCTTCACTTCTTGGATTGGTAAGATTGGTTAACACACTTGAAATGTCAGATATGAGATCTCTGACTGGGTATAGAGCGTGGGGGCAGAATTATGCTCTATCCAAATAATTGATGCAGTTATGTTCTCTGAATGATTTCAGGGCATATGGGTTTTAGGGTGGCCATATTGGATTTGATGGTGATGTTGTGATCAAATTCTCAAAATATTCTCCAGGAAAATTAAATTAAAGAATATTTAAAAAAAAACCTGGATCTAGTGCATAAAATTATGGCCATTTGAATGAATTTGAGAGTGATGAGCGGCCATCATTGGATTTCTAGAAAATGGCACTGCACGAAATTGCACAACCCTCCAGAATTATAGCGTAGGTCCATCATTGACAAAAAATCAACATCAATAGAAAAGTCTTTGTAATCAATTTCCACCTTGTGCCCACAATTCACCTGCTGATACAATGGGTGTGACATATATTTAAGGATTATCAGTGACGTCTAGATTTCACGTAAAACTAAAAAAACTATGTTTATCAGTGGCGATGTTTTGTCGGTACCTAAGGGTTCGTTCGCACATTTGTCTAATGACGTTTGTTTTGAGGGCGTTTTTGTGCTGATATTAAATACAGTGAGCTTTATAAAAAGAGTAGGTTACTCTCAATTGCTTAATTGGTCAAATGATACTACTACACGTACCACTACTATCTTTGCGTTGGCGATGATGTTTCACCTCCGTCCAAACCCCCCCCCTTCTTCAGATTTTCGAGACGACGGTAACAAAATTGTATCAACCGGCGAACGTAGCCAGCCGTTAACATGGTTAAAAACATTGTTTGTCGGTACAATACACGTGTCGGTACAATACACGTGTCGGTACATTCACAAATCTGTGCCCCCTCGTCAACAAAATCATGGCTACGCCACTGATGTTTATGTATGTTTAAGGAAAATTTAAATATTGTTATCCAACTTTTTTTTCGATCACATCAAGTGCTATCTTTGTTTCGGACTTGTCTCACCAGGTCCTTCTCTCTCTCTACTGCTGAGAGCATCGTTCTCCCCAGCGTCAGCTCATGTTGAGTGGTCTGCAACTGTCCAGAAGTACGAAGGAAGATTACGGGAAAATGTTTTTCAAAAGTTTTCCTTGTGGTTCTTAAAATGTCAATAGAATAGGCAGAGGTGATTTTCTTCTCGATTTCCCTGGAGCGGGTATAACTGCCGCCATCTTGTGCCTTCAAAATATCACTTACAAATATCCCAACAATTTGCCAATTCAAGTTCTTTTAAAGTGACAGGAGGAGATTTTTTTAGGATACGAATTTCTCTCAAATTACACAGGATCGATTGTAGACCACCTACCAAGAACGTTCCGAAGGTTTATTGGACAAACAAGTACAAATGAAAACAGCAAACCTTGTTTTGAACTTGCCTGACTATCTTAATTCTCCCCATAGAACACCGTGCTTTGACTTTCTGTCGTGCACGACAGAAAGTACTAAATCGTCATCTTATTACATAAAGACGACGTATTCGGCTTATTGACTTCAGGTGCGATCTAGTACTTTGGAAAGCATTCCAAATATGCAAAAAAACCCGGGTTCGAAAAAAATTGGGGGCGTTTCTTTCTGAAAATCTCCTCATGTGTCTTTAACAAAACATGTCTCCTTCACTTGGACGCTTAAATGTTTAAGCCCACTTCAGTAAGGTACAATCGCATTTCCTTTCGCCTGGGATAAAGTGAAATTAAACTGGCAATTTTTTCTGGATCTGGATTGATATACTCTGACAAAACAGATATCTGCATCACATCAGAGTTATTCATAAACTACTGATCCAGAGTGGCCATTTTTGAAATAGGCGTTAACATGCTAATGTGGCATCTTTTCGGGGGTAAAAACATACCTAGCCTAGTCGAGGACACTCCTTCAAGGTGGATATGGGAAAATCAATTCACCAGTGGGTGCAACCAACTTAAATTTTAAGAGGCCCTTGCTAAGTTTCCTGTATTTGTTTATTTTGGATGAAAGAGAAAATTCTATTATTCAGTTAATTACCTGTTTAAAACATCTCCCTAATTTTATGATTTCAATTCATTTCATATTTTTTCATTAAATTAATGCGGTCGTGTTTGTTGTGTTTTCCCTGTAACAGGGGAACAGAAATTATGAGAGTGGATGCTATGGATGGTGATCGCGGAGCAAGATCCTCAAAATACTCGAATTTTGAAATATTTCTGGAGACGGTAAGGCCAAATGTACATAATTGGCGTTTAGCTGTCTGGTGCCCGCTTGAAAAAACACCTAAAATTTTTTTTTTTAATTTTTTAGAAAACTACACCTGCACGAGAATGCTCAAAAATATCGTATTTTGGTATTTTGTTCCTGGCATAGATGTGCTAACATTACCTGCAAGTGTTGTCTAATTGTTTTTTTTGAAATCCGTGTAATTAAGACAAGGCAGTACCTATTATCTGATTCTTTAATTTCTATATACGTGCATATCAAAATTCACCCCCCCCAGACTTGAAATTAAATAAAAAAACCTTTAAGGTTTGAATCTCCCATATTTATAAGCGTAATATCCTGCACCATACCTTCTATTTTGCCTCAACACAATATATTGATACTGTTATTCTGTACTGGGGAAGAACCACATCAAGCTGCTTAGTGTAAGATTTGGAGTCGTCAATCGCTGTGCGTTTATTTGGCGGCAAAAGGTAGGAAAATTTCTCAAAATTTTTGTTTCACATTTTGTTGTTTTCTTCTTCTGCTCCTACATTTAAGTAGTTATATGAATTGTACATAGTTTATCTATCTTTCAGTATAACTAAAGAATGCATTTCCACATTTTTTTTTTTCTCCTCGCATTAATCGCTGCTTATCCCTTTCCGAGCGTAAAACAGTGTGTATATTTTAATTTTATAATGTTTTTTAAAAATTTTTTAGATGTTTTATTAGACCTACTCTGTTGTTAATATGGTTCATGTACGCCATACATCTATCATATGACATTTAACTTGAAGTTACTTTTCCGAGTGCTCATGGTTAAAATGTTTTGTTTATGTCCATAAAAGATAATTGCATTCTTCTTCTCTTACCGATCTAAACACAGTTCTCAAATAGGATCCAGCCAGAATGTGCAATTCTGGCTTACTTCACGAATTCTGCAAGGTCCCTTGCCTGTGCATTATATTGGTTTGATCCAAGAATAGGCACACCAAGAGATGTTCCAATTGTCTGCGGTGCTGTTCCACAACCACAGCTAGCATCCTGATCTGCTTCCAAGGCTGCCCACTTCTGCAAGGAACTTTAGATCGGCCATTCTGGTTCTCAATCTGTTTGAAGAACTTGAGACGTCGCCATTTAGCCCATAACGAGTCAGCTCCAGGTGAAAGATACTCACCAGGTTCACTACCAATAGATGTTACTGCCTTGATAGCAAGTCTATTCTTTCCATAAGGCCGACTCTCTTACACGTGTTTTAAGGGGTTGGATTTTGCTTAGAAACTCTCTCTCTCGCGCGCAGCGCGCGCGCGCTCCGGTGTTTTTTACTTCACTCACTCTCTCTCTCTCTCTCTCTCTCTATCATCTCTATCTCTCTCTAAATTTAATTAAGGCAGTTTGTCTCTGTCCTGACATAGTGTGGGTCTTTCACATTAGATACTTGGCACCCAAAAAAAAAAAGCTACGCTCTTTCATGCTTGCTTCTTTATATATAGCCGGGTCGTGAGCGAGGTGTACCTGGAAAAAATTTCCCGTTCTCCAATTTTTTGGAATATATTGTTTCCACCGGGAAGCAGAAAAAAATCCTCTTTCACGCATTAAAAATCCCCGGAATCCCCTTGGGGAAATTTTTTTATGAGGTTTAAAAGTCGAAACCTTTCTGTTTTCGTGGGTAGCTTTTAGAGCAAATTCTTTTTGATTATCGCTGCGGAAATACGCGACTTTGCGAGCGTAGCTTGCGCTTACATTACTTGCGCGCGTTTTATAATACCATAAATGGAATGCGCGTAGATTGCCTCGCGTGCTTCACAGTCTCAATGTTGATAGTTTTTCCGCCATTAACGAATGAATGGATTACCAAAGTTAAAGAAATTTTAGATTTAATGGTTTTTCATATCTTCGGGATCAAAAAGAGATTAATATGAAATGGCGAAATGACATTGAATCAACGACTAAAGATGTTTTCTGTCAAAAGTCATGCTGAGTTTTTCATCAGAAAATCGTTTGTGCTTTAATTACACGAATTATTAAAAAATGAGATCAATCTAGAGGAAGTATTTAGTTCAATTAGACTTTCTTGATAGAATAAATTCGCTAAATTTAGGTGTGGACGTCATAAGCTCTCGGAAATGCGATAAGTAATAGATGTATAACCACAAATTTATATCCACTGATTAGTTTCTCTGTTTAATTTAGGTGATTTGGTGAACGATTTCATTATACTCTTATTTGTCCCTTTTTTGCCGATGATCGTAAAAAATACATAGATGAGAATCATTACATCAGACCAAATACTCAGAGAGTATGGACACACTATTTAATTCAAAAAACCCTTTTCTTTTATCAAATCTTGCTAAATTTATGAAAGCAATTTTATGCAAATTTTAATAATGGCAGTGTCTAAGTTTTTTAAATGTTTTTTTTATTCGTTCAAGTGTGTTCAAGTCATCTAATTGTTATTTATAATTTGTATTTTATGTAGAGTATATTTGTGCTGCATAACATGTTTTTGCGCCATCTGGCAGTCATATATTTTCATATATTTTATATATATATTTGTCTCTTATTCTCGGAAGAGAATGGGATTAAAAGTTCATCATTATTTTGATGGACGCTTGAACTTGAACTTGAGTCTTGTGCAGAAGAGCGGACAGCTGACAGCATATCATCGCGGCAGGCTTCCCTCACAGACGTCAGACGGATGTCTGGTTGAGCAATTCCTGCTAGGATGTATAAATTTTCCGTTGCAGTTGGTCGAAGACATTATGTGGTAAGCCGGCAGGAGCCATTTAAAGTTGGATCAAGCTTCTTGGCATGGAAAATCTTTCCTATACAGGGCAGGCATACTCTGTCAATGAGTAGCACAGGGCAAGTGCCGTCGATCTTATTAGAGTATGTGGACGAGCACTCGATCATGTGCCAGTAAGTTTGTTCAAGGTGTTATTGCGAAAGTTTCCTGCAGACATAGGATATCGCATATAAGTTCGTTTGTCGACTTCACCTGGAATAATATTTGATGTTTTGAAAGGATTTCTATATCAAATTAAGATGGACATATTCACAAATCTTGGTCATTTTATACCGATACAGGATAGATTTTGAGAATAGGGCACGTGATCAGCGCCACCGCTTTTTCAACTCGGGGTACTTCCGAAGACCTAATTGTTCCCGCCGAAAGAAGTTCGGAAGGGGACTATAAAAGGACAAATCCAAGTTTAGATTAAAAATTTAAATCAAAATAGATTGAAATATAAATCTAAATCCTTTCAATTTACATGGGCGATAGGTCTTTGCATCTTTAAAGAAAAACGATAACATTATTATTTAGAATATTCTTCAGAATGTAATTTTAAAGCAATACTGGCACATTTTTGAAGGCCCCTCCCCCAATTTTCCACAATTTGCGCATTGCTAATTGGCTAGTAAACTATAATTGTGAATGGTAAAGCTCGAACTTGTCTATGTATCGAAAAAGAAGGAATTTTATAATAAGGATAATTAATATCGGAGATCTCCGCTAATAATTAAACGGGTTCTAGAAACGTCCTTTCAATATGAAATAACCGGGAAATTGCGCCAAGTACGTGTCTTTGCTCATCCATTAGTAGTTCAGATGGTTCAGGCAAGTCCAGATAGAGGTCATTTTAGTGAGGTGGCACTATTTCGCAATGGACGGACAGAAATTTCGCGTTTCCAACTCTGCCGTTAAATTACAATCCGATATACCGATTGTAATTAAAATTCGCTTCTTTTGTGACAAATACGCACTTTTGAGCATTACCATTCCAGGTATAGTTTACTAGACAATTACCAACACAACTGTGCAAAAATGTCAAAAAATTAAAAATTAGGGGCGCTCTTAAAATGTGCTGGCATTGCTCTAATGATGCATGATTAAATTATTGGTGTGTATACTAGAACACCCGTGGACCTATCAATTTGCCAAAAATGGAAGCCAATATGAAAATATAAATGGCGGTCAAAAATTAGAATTTTTGATCAAAATCTATTAAAATATTTAAAAAGTGGAAACCATTTTGAATTTCCAGCAGTTTTATAGTACAATTGTAATAAACACAAAATAGATCAACGAAATAATCCCCCACAACACAGTTAAAGTGATACAAAACTGAATAAATGACGGAATTTTGATACGCACGTATAGAAATTACAGAATCAGATAAAAAGTACTGCCTTGTCTTTAATACACGGATTTCAAGCCAACCACTTGCAAGTTTTGTTAGCACACCTATGCCAGTAACAAAAATAACAAAATACGAATTTTGATGATTTTTTCGGTGTTTTGGATCAGTAAATCGCTGCTTATCGAATTGAGGGTTTGTGGTGGCCATTTTGAATTCTTTTGATCATAATTCTATATGGGAAACTTGGGGGTTCTTTTGTACATTTTACGACCAAAATATACATTTTAGTCGAAATTGGTATTTTGGCCGCCTTTTTGCTTTTAAGTCAAAATCAGGATGACCCAAAAGGATATAGCTTATGTAACATAAAACACTAATAATCTGGAGCAGGAAACCAGTTGATTCGGTCTTGACTTTTTGTGTGGTTTTCAGACAACAACGACTTTACATTGACATCGTTGGGAGTGTTAACTCTAAACAACACATTAGACAGAGAACGCAGAAGTAACTACACACTAGAAGTTCAGGTTTGTGAACGAGGACATTCGTTGTATAAATCACCCAATCATTGCTCTTCTAATCTTGTAAATTAAGGTTACTCTTTCTTTTTCCACAACCTACTTACTAAATATTGCTGGAGTCTTGCATTTTTTATGGGAGCGGTTCCATCTTTACCTTGACAGGTGGATTTGAAAGACTAGAATTTTGGAAGGAAAATCGATGTTAAATTAAGGTGCGACATTTCATTGTATCAGAATGAACTCACTCGAAACTGTGCATTCAAGGTTCATGTATACAGAAATGCGTGGTACTCATATTTGATCGGTATTATCGTTTATTCATATATCACACTATTTCAAAAAAAAATCTAAGCCATACGAAAGTTAAACGTCTAGGTAACTGATCCCATGATTATTGCAATATGTAGTCTTTTAATGTCCTTGTTTTCTATGCAACATTTAACTCAATACTGCGAGTTTACAACCTTGTCTATTTTATAACACATATCTAACAAGCCTCTTTTGAGAGGTGGATGAGACCCACTGTATGGTTGTATAATTTTATTCTATTTTTTCTTTTTTCAATAGGCAAGAGAATTCGATATAAATAATCAGCCTACGGAACAGATGAGTTTCGAAAATATTACTCTAATAATTCTAGATGTCAATGATAACATACCCGTTTTTGTACCATCTACGAAAACCATCGAGTTAATGGAAAATAGCCCCGAGTCGACATATTTGGATCTTGGGATGACGGTCACCGATGCGGATGAGGTGAAAATATGACTTTGCACATTATACCATTCCAATCTCAAATGCCGCTTAAAAATTATATTTGATCCAAAGAGGTGAACTCCCCGACAAATTAGCATCACTACCAATGCATTTATAGGCATTCAAAATTAAGAATATTATTTTGTGTTTTTTTAGCTAAAATTTGTAACAGAAACAATTTTTGTACACTGTTGCTCATAAAGTTGGAATAATATTTTTTCTTTCCCAATCTTAAACGTATTTCTATTTGAACGTCTCAGGAATCATATTATACTAGGTGAATGATTTCATAATGAGTCCCCACTACCCAGGTGAAGTGAATCCATACATAATTTTGAATTACGTAACAATACCTTTTGCTGTGAGCTATAAAAGGCCAGACGTCTGTTGTTTGTTCCTTTCCCTGCTCCAAGCCTGTATGCAACAAACCCACGTTTTTCAGATTTGGTTGTTAACCAGCCGGTGCCTAAGGCACGGCTGGTTCTTGTATTTGGTCTGTTTCTTCTTCTTCTGGCAACATAGAGCTTTAAGATGCTTCTAGTGCCAAACGCTTGGGCCAATTTACGCCAAATTCAATCCAGAGGACCACTGACCCAACCCTCAAATGGGGTGTACGCAGATTTGGGTTGAAGTGAATTTGAAGAGAAATATTAATTTTTTGGTGCAAAATCTAGAAAATCCTTCTCCCGCAATTCAAGAACTATAAACACCAAAATGGGTCATTGGGACCCCTGAATCATGCTTCATAAGGGGTGTACACAGATAATGTTTCATGGTCACCTGGGCAGAGATAGGGGGAATTGTTTTGCAAAATCGGGTATGGGGTCGTTTTTGCGCTCGTATGAAGACCCTGTCTTACGCTAGTATGAATGCCCCTAACCTTGGGTCTGCAAGAGCCAGAATATCTTTAGCTGGTAAAGCCTTACATTCATTTCGAAGAGAAGGTTAAATCTACTAACATGGGGAGCCAGAATTGCATTCTGATGTTAGGAATTGTTTTTTAAATATTACCGTATATAACGCGAAAACTCCGTTTCACCTATAAAATAGTCCTGTACTTTTTTGTAGGGTGATTTATATTTTAATCGCAGCGATCCCTTTCAATTCCTACCGGATGTCAAGTCGCCCTTGGGTTGTTTGAAATCGCATTAAAGGATTATTGTCTGGCGAGTCCGGCGCGTTCAAACAACGTACCGTTCACATGAAACGACAAATCACATGAAACAACAAAATAAAATGCTTTTACTCGACTGATGGATGTAAAACAGAATTCGTATTTCAGGTACGGTTACATGTCCCGGGAAAGGTTTCAAAGATGGCTTATGTATGGCGGTTCTATGTTTTTCTCTTTAGTCAAGAAAATGCGAAATAAAACAAAAAGAATATTCAAGTTGATTTTGTAGCGTAACATGGTTATTAATAGATTATCACTATTTATTAATTGTAAAAAAAATAAAATGAGATAATGAAAAAAGACAAATAAGGACATACGTCTTCGAATGGCTTGAGCGAGAAATGATTTTCCCATTTAATAACCAATAATGTTTGATGTCTTTTGAACATGAAATTCTAATTTTACCTGAAAACATGCATTTTAAAGAAACTGCGCCAAAATCCTATACACCGTTATAAATATAATCGCTTCATATACGCTGGGTTTAGCGTTTCAAACTAGGGTAATGTTTTTGTACAGCCGAGGAACTCGACCGTGCTTTGGTTCTGTAAGGCTTTTTTTTTTCTTTCTGTCAACTTCAATCTGCTCGTCCTGCTACATACTCTCATCAATATTGACAGGACTTGGACACAAACATTAATGACCACGACCGCATATGTGACCTGACTTGTTTGTGGGTCAAAGGTCACTTGGGACCCTTCATCAAACTTAAGCTCGGTATGGCGATCAAATGTCATAAAAGGGGCATTTCCGACCTGAGTTTAAAATATCTTTAAAAAAGCATATCTACAATATGCAAGGTAGTAGATTGGTGGTACTTGTACTGATGCATGTTATACATTTCATACAAGTCAATGGAGGTCATTAAGAGGTCGAATGTCAAATTTCCCGAATGCTTCGATTGAGCCGAAATTTAACTAAAATGATCCTTATGACATTCGAAACATATTTGAAATATTTTCGAGAGCAAAGGTCATTAAAAGGTCAAAGGTTAAATTTTGAAAATGCTCCGATTGAGCTGAAATATAACCGAAATTATCCTTATGACATCCTAAACATGTTGAAAATATTTTTGATATCAAAGGTCATTAAGAGGTCAAAGGTCAAATTTTCAAAATGCTACTAACAGGCAGAAATTTCAAATGATCCTTATGACATTCTAAATATGTTAAAATATTTTCGAGATCGGAGGTCGTTTAGGGTCTAAGGTCACTACCTCGACTGTGCTAAGATCTCTCTCCAGATCTAGTTATGATTGGGGTTCGAAGCTAGGCTAGGTTTCGCAGCTAGGGCTAGGTTTCAAAGCTAGGGTTAGTTTTAGACTTGGATTTGAAGCAAGGGCGGTTTGAAGCCCATCCGGCTGGTTTCGTGGTGTTTGACCACAGCGATATCTAGTTATCTTTACAACAAAAACTGGCACAGAGGTTCCCTAGACTATGCATCGACCAACGGCATTGTCAATTCGCCGAAGAGTGCTTGCACTCCGACCTGAGGAGTACAAATAAGTCGCTGATTTCCTCGGGATATCGCAGAGTACGGTCTGTAAAATCCTCAGACATCATCGAGAGGTGGGTCATTTGAGGCCGCGAAAATCTTCCGGACGACCACCATCCGAAGAGGGATCATTGTCAGAGGAGTCCCCTCCTGAGTCAGAAGAGCCTGAGGTACCAGAGCTAGACAAAGCTGGGGAAGGACCACTAGAAGCAAACCCTATGCCTACTAGCAGAAGCCGACCCGGCCGAGGTACCTGGTTCCCTTGCGTCACTACCGTAGCAGGCAAACTCACCCTAACCGGTTGAGTTGGGCCAACATTGGAAGCGGGAAGCAGGGAATATGGAGGGCCATATGCAGCATACCAAACCTGCATAGCAGCTTGGGAGGCAAACTGAGGCATGTTCCAGACCGAAGGTACACCTGGGAAAGGCACACCAGATGGTCCAGGACCAACTCCCGTTGCACCACCGGACGGCACCGACGCACCCCCCCCCCCTTGCCACAAAGAATGAGGCAACCCTGGAATAGGGTGCAACGACACCTGGACTCTCGCAGTAGGCCATCCTGACCAAGGACCACCATAGTAGTGGCTTAGCTGTCCTGCCGAAACTGTGTAGGCTGACCCTGTAGGCCTAGCCCGCACATTGTTCTAGCAACAGAGGCGCATAACTTGGTAGGCC
The DNA here is from genome assembly GCA_023653785.1 of Ophioderma brevispina. Classification (NCBI taxonomy): domain Eukaryota; kingdom Metazoa; phylum Echinodermata; class Ophiuroidea; order Amphilepidida; family Ophiodermatidae; genus Ophioderma; species Ophioderma brevispina. The sequence continues at coordinate 66,386 of JAMKCH010085861.1, forward strand.
GACCCACCCATGCATACCCAGCCCAGCTACCGGGGACATAGCACCCTGAGCGCAAGCACTCTAGGCGCCATGTTAGGCATTCCTAGGCCATGGCCTTGAGCCCCCGTGGCCATAGCCACAGAAGACACAGGCGTCTGAGCCCCAGCAGATACCACAGCAGCCTGTACAGGGGTACTAGCCACCGTAGATATCACTGAGTCATGCAAGACCAGTGGAGTCTGAACACAAGCCACCATACACTGTTAAAAATTTCCGTAATTAAGAAAACAGATTTTCCGTAAATTTACGGAAAATCTGTTTTAGAAAACAATAAAAATAAAAAACAAAAAACATAAAAAATGTTAATTTACGGAAATATTAAAACATTTCTGGCAGCAAAGTTTCCGGACTTTTTTTTTGTTCCGTAATTTTAAATTACGGAAAATTCTGTTAAAATACACATTTGTTTCCATAATATGAGACAAATTTCTGTAAAATTACTGTTAAAGTTCCGTTAATTGACAGAAATCCTGTAAATTTACCCTAAAAAAGTCTGGAAATTCTGCTGCCAGAAATTTCCGTAAATTTACGGAAATGTTTTAACAGTGTAGAACCTGCACCGTGGCCTACAGAAGGGAGCATACCAAGGGGAGGCTCTAGTACGCCATCCTGAGCAGACACACTGCCGCTGTCCTGGGCTATCATACCACGACCCAAAACCAGAAACGACTCCCAGCTGCTCACCCTTCCAAGTTTGGGCCCCCAGAAGCTACTGCACCTAGGCCTAGCCCGTGTGTATCGCTTCTAGAAGCTACACCAGTATCAGCTGAAAAGCTCAAAGGCTCCCCGGCCGGAGCTAGTGGTGTCCTTACCGTCGATATAGTGGGAACAGTTCCCACAGAACCAATAATAGAGACTGCTCCAAGGCCAACAAGCGAACCAGCCGGGACAGACCCAGCCGATTGCTCGCCGACCACGGAGCGTGAATCAACAGGAGTATTTGGGCGCCCCAATCCACCCGACGAAACACCTTCGACAGCCACAGCTAGCCCCGAAGAGCCTGCCGCAGAAGTCAGGGCCGGAGCCCCCATAGATCTAACCACCGCACCACCGGATGACCCAGTAGTGGTAGTAGGAAGAGCCGTGTTAGTGTTAGTAGATTTAGACACAGAAACATCACGACTAGGACCCCGAGGACGGAGACCTAGAAAAGACCCCCTCACAAGCGCATCGAAATGAGACTCAGAAAGCCAAACACAAAAAGAAGCGCACCGGGCCTTGCGAGAGCACTTCCGGTGAACCAGACAAGAGGGATGGGGGTCCCACCCCGGCACGAAGGAACGGCAATCTTTGACAGAACAAGGCCGGGAAGACATGATGTTGCGTCCAGCGGAGCAGGGGATTGCGTCGCAATCTACAAAAAAAATACAAGATGGTGACTAGTCTCTACAAAAAAGATAGGGGATAACAACTAATTTTGTAGAGAAAAAGGAATCCAAACGATTGAAAGAAAAAACACTAAGTAATTTCAATAAATTAACGATCTAAATCCAAAAGCCTAAAGCCAAATAAAGATCATTAAAATCAATCGATGCTGAATATAGATAGTGAATGAATACTCAAGGACTCTCACCTAACAATAGGTACTTGAATAAAAGCTGCCAGGGATCGCTGGCCATCTCCAGGGAAAGATTAATAAATATATACATCCTTGTCTACCTGGAGAACTAAGTAGTTTAAATTTCAAAACAAATATAATCGTATATGTTAAATATACAGTTCTGATGCTATCCGCTAGGAAAGCGAAGGACACCTTTCGAACCTAACACCTATAGATGATATCTATCGCTCTTCTACCAACCCTGCTTGATAGCTCAGTCGGTTAGAGCGTCGTGCATGTAATACGGTCGCCGGTTCGAATCCGGCCAAGCGCACATGGGTTTTTTTTTCAACACTATCGTGCGCTGGCCATCTCCAAGGAAAGATTAATAAATATATACATCTACTCCATGGGATCAAAGAGAGAAAGATGCTTGCATAAGGACATTGGTTACGCATATCGTCGAAGTAACTGATTTCTGCTCAGTTAATATTGTCTAATTATACCTTTCAATACTCTGGGATATGTCAAGTGCAAAAGTTGCACATTTGATATAAAATGTCATCACAATTTCTTTTCCTAAATATCAGTGACCAGTAGATGTACATCATGCAGCATTGACTCGAGGAAATAATAGCACTGTTGATATCCAGTAAATGCGCTCGATATGCAGAGGATAAAGCACTACAAATTACTGTTCAACTGTATAGGTAATAACAATGGCTCTGTACTTCCAGATAAAAAGGATTTCAGGTGCTCATCACCAGATTAAAATCGAGCTATTTTTTCATGACGCAAAGCGCAGGATACTCGTCCTCTTTCACGAATAAATAAATCTTAGGCTTCTACTGTCCGTTCAATTAACTTTGACCATATATTTCATCATTTTTTCCAAAAGGAAGCAATGATGAACAAAAAATCATGAAAGAAAGTTGTTTGGCAGACTGTGACCTAACATCTTTGTGCAGAAACAAAACTTAACAGTAACTTGTCGCGTAACCCCATTTCTTTTCAATTTACCGTGTTGTTAGCATAGGTCGCTATACCCCCTTCTTTTGTATTTTTCTAAATATCTGGTGGTAAATTGAATAGAAAGGTTCTTGGTTCTCTAAATCTTGGTTCTGCACAAAAATGTTAGGTCACGGCTTACCAAGCAACATGTCCACCGTGAGTTTTGTTCACATTAGTTTCTTTTTTCAATAATGATGAAATATACAGTCAAAATTATTGAACTCACAGTAGAACCTCAAAGTTTATTTTTATTGCGAACGAGGCCAGCTCAATCCAAACTGGGTAGACGTTTCATATTGAAGTCCCAAGTATACAAAGGAGTTGCCATTGATTCCGTCCTACGGTACTGATGCACAACATCATACAGTGCATGACGGAATCAAACTCAATACCTCATTTGCGTACTTAAAACTTCTATGTGAAACGTCTACCCAAAACTGGGCATGGATAACCAGTCTATAACGCCTGACATCTATTCAACTGCGTGGACAGTAACAAAGAGCTACAAAGGCTCTGCAGTTCCAAATAAACAAAGGGGAATCGGGCATGCTTTGTCCGCTGAATAGCAGGTGGATGTACTTGTCAATAATGCCATTATTTGCTTGAGTCAATGTAGCATAGTGTATGTCCCTTGATCACTGATATTCAGAAAAGAAATTGAGATTGCATTTTATTCATTTTCATGAAAATGTGCAACCTTTACAATTGTCATAACCAAATAAATGGTAATTATAAAATTTATTATCGTTTATAGTGGGAAAATGGTTTACTTCTGCGAAGTATGTAATCAAAATGAACAATTTTTCCTTTGATCCCATGGCCAAATCCTTGTCCACCTGGAGAACTAAGTAGTTTAAATTTCAAAGGTCAAATGTGGTCAAAAATTGCTTTAAACCTTGTCAATTGCGGTAGGATGATGAAACTTGGTGGGCTTGCTCAAAATTCGGTGCCGAAAATTTTGAAGGTCATTTCAAGGTCATGTGAGGTCATTCAAGGTCAAATCCCTAAACATGTGGTAGGGTGATGAATCTTGGTGAAACGCCGGATAAGGAATGAATGACGCCCTCTATAGTTTTCATGAGAACGGATGAACTTGAAACGTTTTGCATAATAAAGCGACATGCTCAAAGTTTACCTTTTGCTGGTTTTCAAAAAATCCCACTTTACATAAATTCCCCAAAAGTCGGTTTTATGTAAATTTATAATACAGGCTTCAATGGACAATTAAAATTTCCATATTTGAAGCCTTTCCACCCCAAGAACCACAATGCCGCGTTGCAAAGATGTGCGCTATACTATTTAGCAACATATATGTGAGTGGCGTTCTGGTTCTTGGGGTGGAAAGACCTCATTTTTGCATTTTTGTTTTCTGGGGGGCAGGAACACTAAATGGAATTGCCAAAAACAACAAAGAACTTTTTTACATACAAACCATACCATATCACTATATGGTATAGGCATGCTAATCTACCAAGGGATCTGTTCAGTAGCCTTGGATGAGCACATGTTAACAACAGCTGACCATACGTCCTGGGTATCATAAATCATACTAAAATACAGGGGATGTATTTGCTCAATACAATGGTGGATGAAAGCTATTGAACTGCGCCATGGGAATTGTAATTTTATTAGCTCATAGTGTAGTTAACTTGCTCATGCTATAAATAGCGTGGTCATGGACCATTGTGTTGTATTCCAGAGTCTGCTTGGTGTGAAGACGGTTATATAATCCAAATCTTAGCAGCATAAGCTATATAGGTATTTGGGTATTGTTATAAAGGGCTGCTTCATGTAGACTCTTTGTAGCTTATGAAGGACAAAAGGTCCATCTATAGGCGTCACTTACAAAAAAAAAAAAAAAAAAAAACTTCATATAAGTAATCAATGGTCATTGAAATGGAGGCATGCTCTAAGCTTTGCTTTTTCCAGAGAGCATGCCCCTGAAGTTTCTCAGACTTTTCTCATTTTTTCTTGATACAAGTATATTTTGAGGATAAAAAACACCTTGCGTGCATGATAAAGTAGTTGTCAAACACCAACTCAAAATTGATTGCGAAATATAACTATTATGATTATAGAGGGCCTCCTTCTCTCCTTATCCGGCGATGTCCTTTTGAAGGTCATTTCAAGGTCATGCGGGGTCATTAAAGGTCAAATAACTATGCATGGTTGTATGGTCATGAAACCTGGTGGGTGCAGTCAACATTTTATACCAATTTTTTTCAAGGTCATTTCTGGGTCATCTGGGGTCATCTGAGGTCAATTCACTGCAAATGGTTGTATGGTCATGAAATTTGATGGATGTGGTCAAAATTCAGTGCTGAAAATTCTGAAGGTCATTTCAAGGTCATGTGGGGCCATTTTGTTGTATGGTCATGGAACTTGGTGGGTGTAGTCAACATTGATAGCAGAATTTTTCCAGGTCATCTGGGGCCATCCAAGCTATTATCATCACAATCCTCCCTGTGATCTTTAAGTTATGTTTCTTTTCCTCCTTTTAACTACCGCGACGAGCGGGGGACCTTTGTGGTTCGAGAACCGCCTTGTATAAATACTACCGTTGCTTAATTTCGGAACTGGTTTCACAACACGTCTGTATCAGTCGGAAGCAAAACGAGAATGAAGGCCGATCGAACATGGCGGCCGGTGACGTCACCGGGTCGGAAGTTTCTATTTTATAAAATAGGGGTGTTTTGGTCCTTGCATCTATCGGAGAGAGATGCAATTCGTAGTAAATTATATTGTCATCAATTCAAGGTAAGCAGGTAAGCTTTAAAGTAATGTCCGTTTTAACAAAGAACGACTTAGCGATTGTGAAACACAATAAGCATTTTAAATTTTGGAAAACAAATGACTGATTGTGGCATTCGACTAGTGGTCGATTGTCAGTTGTTAGGGTAGATACCTTGGTCTGACACAAATGGCCTTAGAAATTTGTTTCAAGATGAAGAAAAGTCAAATTAAAATTGTGTGTTTTGAAATTGAATGAAAAATGGTGGAATGTGTGTCGATGATTTCAAATGACGGGTTTATAATAACAAACTTGGCAATTGTTTTGGATTCCTAGGTCATTTTATTTCTTGAAATGTGTATTTTTATATGTTCAACACTTTTGACACCTTACATTTTCATCGAATGTGGTGGTACTTCTCTGCCTTAAGAATGAATCACTTCTTTATTGTTTCTTATCTAGGGTATCAATGCCATCTTTAAGTTATCCATATCAGAACAAACTATTTTACAGCCTGGGGAAACGAATGTAACAGGTTCTGCAACGGTTGATCTACTAATTGTAGATAATACTGAGCTGGACCGTGAAATAAATGAGATTTTTAATATCCAGGTATGTAAAATAGTGTGTCACTTTCTTTAAAAGTATGACCAAGCTTTACAATTTAGTAGATCGAAGATGCAACGTTGGGGAACATTATGTCCTCTATATTGCGAGGGTGATTAACAAGGTGACGTATTCCCTAATTACTTAAAGGAATTTATTGGCATAAATCTATCGGCACATATATAATGAAATATCCCTAAATAAGACGTACGAGATGGTTTTCATGGTCATTGGAGTATTCCTTGCGAAAAAAATCCAGATTATTCCGACAAATGTCACGACTGTACAACAATCATGGAAGCTGCCATCTTTATTCCCTGTGCTATATTTACAACGCCGCACGCAATACCGAAACAGAAGCCAACGTGATATATTTCGCTGGCTTCACGTAAGAACCACACACCCACAATAAAAATTGAAATCCGAGCTTTGACCTATGACCTATGGCCAATTGAAATTGTCACTCTTCGAAAGGGAGTGGTTCGTACATTTCCATCCTCAGCAACTCCAATATAAGGTTTTGAACCAAAATAATTCATTATATTTACTCTAGAATAACCAATTAAAATAATCATTGCAAAATATAGCCAAATTTATACCATCTTGTATTTTTCTCAGAAACTTCAAAATCAACTTATTTTTCACATAGACTTACACAGTTAAGAGCATGTCATGACAAAATTAAAATTGATGCTATCAGCATATAAAAGGTTATTTGATTTAAGTATTATTAATTATTAATTAATTGCCTCCTAAGGTATATATCTAAGCAAATAAATCCCAAGATTTAATTACTTCAATTTTTTAATTAGTAATATCTTGATTTTTTCACTTCCGTTAGTGCCCAAGGGGGGGGGGGTTCCTAGGGACCCAACCTAATTATTCTAATGAAGCGGATTGAAATTTTTTTTAGTATCAGGAGAAGCGTATTCATAAATCAGACAATGAGCAAAAAACTCCTTGAAAAATTTGATTACGTAACCGAGAAATCGCAAAAACAATCAAATGTTGGGTACTATGGACCCCCCCCCCGGGCACTTAAGTGTTAATACATGGCAGGGTTACAAAGATATAAAACCAAAAAATGCAAAAGCCCCGAATATCAGAAATTCCTAGACTTTAGCACGTGCCTCATCCGTATGCACCTCATCCGTAGGCACCACCCTCTCTGACCCCAACTGACTTAAATTACGATAACTCAAAAAGTAAAAATAGCACAAAAACTTGGTTCTTATGATACAATAAAACAATTTAAAAAAAAATTGTGAAAATGTAACGCCACCCTCATTTTGTATACCCCAACTCATGGCGCATTACCATAACTAATGATCTAATTTAATTCCTTGACCCTGAAAACATATGTATAGACACAAGAATGAAGTACAAGCCTTACATCTTGAGTTATGTACAAAAATGTCAAAATGGCAGCCGTTTTGGATTTTTTATGCAAATTAACTGTTACGTTGACCTAATACTATAACTAATGATCTAATTGTATTACTTGACCCTGAAAACATTTGTATAGACAAAAGAATGAAGTCATTACAAGCCTTAAATCTAGAGTTATGTAAAAAAGTGGCGACCATTTTGAATTTATGCTAATTAGGCACATTTCCTCTCAAAATTCAGCTTGGGGACCAGAAAATTTGGAATCGGCATGAAATTTTCATCTAAAAATACTAACCTAATTGCTTTTACTCAAAAATGCCTTCGTCATGCTGTAGGAAGCACTTTTTTGAGAAATGGAGCCAGTCTATTGGTTAATTTTTTTGGCGTATGCTCCTTTGCGTTGAAAGTACAAAACACCAAGCCGAGAACAAGGCGCTTATAGGTGATTTTCACACACACACACACACACCCACACACACACACAGACTACGCGCGTGTGATGATTGGTAAGTGATGATGTGGGCGGGGACGAGGAAGGATCTGTGGAACTCTGTCGTGCTCTAAAAAGGTAAATGAAACTGACAATGTTGTGTGTTGCAACAAACGCTACCTCTGGGCACACCAAGTGTTTGTAGGCTTAAACCAGTCGTAATATAAGATTTTGAACAAGAAAGGGAAGGTTCAAGAAAACTTAATGTGGTTCTTTGACGTCTGTATTTTATTTATATGCTGCTTCTGCAGGAGGGGGACCACAACCACGCCTTCAATCACCAACGCTACATGGTGACCTAAATAGGAAACTAGAACAAAATGCAAGGCTTTCCTAGAATGGAAGAGGCATTGAGACAGAATGAAGAGATATTGGAGAAACTTATTGAGGAAAAAGTAACTAAACACCTGTCAGAGCAAAGAACAAATACAGTAGAAAACCAGCCTGTAGATCCCGAGACCAAACTCTAGAGACAAAGATTTGAAGGCGTCTTGGGGTTCCCTGATCGATGTTGAAAGTTTTTGACTTGGGCTTGCCGCTTCAATGTTCCGGCATTTTTGGGAAGGGGCAAACAAAGTTAACACTGGGGTAAAAATTGAGAACTGTCGCAATTGAAGTAATATGTATGTCAAATTGCTCGCCTTATCATACGGAATACAAAAATGTATAGTTTGTTATAGATCCGACTTCAAATGAGGACGCTATGGCCAAAAATGTCCAAAGGTCAATGCACTTTCAGTCAAGGTCAAATTGTTAACATAGACCGATTTTAAAGATGTGTCTAATTATATGTTTTTGTGCATGACAAATTCAATTTTTAACTTTTAATAGTTCAAATGTTAGTCTTGACCTTGAAATGCAAAATGGCGGCTATAATTAGACACTTACATCTTTAAAATCGGTTTATATTAACAATTTGACCTTGACTGAAAGTGCATTGACCTTTCGACATTTTTGGCCATAGCGTCCTCATTTGAAGTCGGATCGATAACAAACTATCCCTTTTTTGATTCCGTAAATATGATAAGGCGAGTAATTTGACATGCATATTAATTCATTTGCGACAGTTCTCAATTTTTGCCCCCGTGTTAACTTTGTTTGCCCCTTCCCCAAAATGCCGGAACATTGAAGCGGCAAGCCCAAGTCAAAACCTTCAATATTGATCAGGGAACCCCAAGACGCCTTCAAATCTTTGTCTCCAGAGTTTGGTCACGGGATCTACAGGCTGGTCTTCTACTAATAGAGAAAGCAATATTCCTCAATATTCCTGAGTGTGATAGTGATGATGTTAAAGAGAGGTTTTAATCTTCTTGATGTTGAAGATGCAGAAGTTACACAACCACTCAGACAAGAAAAAGGAGAACAGAAGCAGGATCAAAGTAATCGAGGCTTCTGAAGTCTACACAAATTCATAGTCCATTTTTTTTTACAATAGACCTTTTTCTGACACATTATTGAAGCACTTTATCAGTTGGCAAATATAAGAGGCTGCCCGGTTTTGTGGTTTTCATTTAGTAACTGCACAGATAAAGGGATAAACAGAGATTTGTTGATCCGAAACATTGAAAAAATCATCAAAACTCATATTTTGGTAGTTTTGTTACTGTTATGCTAACATAACCTGCAAGTGGTTGGCTTGAAATCCGTGTATTAAAGACATTTTATCTGATTCTGTAGCTTCAGCAGTAGTGATTGGAAATCAATAATAGAGGATCTTAATTGTAAAAAGGTATGGCGGTTTTTCAAGGAAGAATACATTACGACAACAACACCCCAATGAAAGAGAAGACAATAGACTATTTGCACAATCCCCGAAATGCATCTCATTCGGTGCCCATTTCCATCTGGGAACTTTTACCAGACTCAAGTCGGCTAAAAACATACGGTTAGGAGCGTAACGAAGATACCAGGAAACTTACCCTATCTGTGACGTTGCACAATAATTGTGTAATCGTCCGTCAGGTGACAAGTAGGGCACAGTACGATCGAAAATATCACGTTTTGTCGTGAATTTCAACACCAGTGCCTCGATTGTTTTTTGTTCCTTTGATATTCTTCTACATTTTTGTAAGATTAACTTCACGTGAACAGGTACTTTGTATTGTAATTTTAGGCACTGTTCGGCGACGCGAACGAACAACAATTTTTTTGGTAAACATGACCTCTGGTACAAGTTCCCGGATGGAAATGGGCACCGAATGAGATGCATTTCGGGGATCGCGCAAATAGTCTATTAAATCACCCTGGTTCAGAGCAGGTATAGGAAGATCTGTTGAGAAGAAACCGAACCTGTTCCAGAAATATAAAAAAATTAGAAGGTATAAAAACTACCAGTAATATACAAAGGAGAGAGAGAAGGACAAGACACAGGAATTAATGAGATAAGCACAAGCAAATAATGAAAAACTTGAAAAGAATTTCAAGTTGAGACCTATAGAGCATTCTACAACTACGTCAGATACAGAAAAATGTAAAGGTAGGTGTTTCCCAGCTTGAGATGGAGGACCACAATTAGACTGACCTTGATGTAGCAAGAGCTTTTTTTCAAGGACGTTTATACTAAGGAGCCTGATTGAGATTTTCAACATTACCACCGCAGGGGTGCAATGTTCAGGAAGATCTGGGGACACATTTCGCATCAAAGGACATCACAAAAAAGCTCCATGATATAAATTCTGACAAATCTCCAGGGATGGACTCATTATCTCCTTTTGTGATTCGAAAATGTGTAAAGGAAATGATTGTGCAATTGTTTTACGTCTACAAGAAATCGGTGGAGGAAAAAAGAGTTCCAGAAGACTGGAAGCTAGCGACAATCGTTCCAAGTTTAAAGAAAGGATCAATGAACAAAACAAGCAACTATAAACCAGTAAGCCTAACCGGTGTGCCCTGCAAGGTCATTAATATGGGATGCCACCTAACATTTCAACGTTGACAGTTTGCTTTTCAACAGAACAACGCGTGTTTTTACATCTGGTAGATTGTGCTTGTAATACGCACACGTCCTTTTTAGGTAGTCCGATAGGAAAGACCTTATGGCAGCATGATCCGTGTGTCGTCTGCGTCTTGCGTGTCGTGGGGGGTCGGTCGTGAGCATTTCTTGTGAACAAAATAATCTGAGATCTAAGGAGGTCCACACAGGGCTGAAACTTGGTGGAAGGGTGTGGGGCTACAGATTCCTTCATTACATACACAAACATATATATGCATTCTAATTACCTAATTAGCAATAATTATTACATATTTGACCTATTTTCATGATTTTCCCATTGACACTTTTTTTGTGAAAACATTATCTGGAGATCCGTACATCACACAGGGCTGAAACTTGGTGGAAGGTTGCGGGGCTACGATTCTTGAACTGATTTGATTTTACAACAGAATATATGCACTCTAAATACCTAATTTGCATAATTAATTAGCAGCTTTTGACCTATTTTTTCATGATTTCATGACACTTTTCTTGTAACCATATATCTGGAGATCTGTTTTCCCACAGGGCTGAAACGTGGCAGAACGGTTTCGGGCTAACCGATTCTTGAACTGATTTGATTTAAAACAACAGTAATACGCATTCTAAGTACCCATTTGCATAATTTCAATATTTTGACCTATTTTCATGATTTTCATTGAGAATCTGTACTGTCCACAGGTCTGAAGACTTGGTGGCTCGACTGATTTGATTTGGTTGTGGTCTGGGGGTAATGTGGTGGGTTGGGGGTGGGTTTGGGGTATGGGGTAGGTCCCGGGGTATGGAGATGTGGTCCGGGGTATGGGGTGTGGTTCGAGTTATGGGGGTGTGGTCAGGGGTATGGGGGTGGTCTGGGTGTAGGGGGTGTGGTCCGGATGTATGGGGATGTGGTCTGGAGGTATGGGCTGTGGTTGGGGATATTGCATAGGGGCAGACAATTGTGAGGGTGTGGTGTGTGGCCGGTGATTGGGAGGTTTTCTCGGGGATATGGGTGTGGTCTGGGGAAGTGGCGTTGCCCATGGGGTGAGGTGTGGTCCGTGTGTATGGTTTTCGGGGTATGGGGTTCATGTGGTCTGGAGGTATGGGGATGTGGTCCGGGGGTAGTGTGGTCGTCCGAGGGTATGGAGATGTTGGTCCATAGGGTGTGGCCCTGGGTATGGGGTGTGGGCGGGGATGTTTGCATAGGGCTGACACTTGTGAGGGTGTGGTGTGGGTCCCTTGATATAGGGTGTGGTCTCTATGGTTTTTCCTAGAACCATTGCATATATCGGACGACCCTAGTTGGGACCGCCGTCCCTATTTTTTTATATTACACGCGCTTTAGGGTGATTTATAGCATCGATCTTCTAAATGTGTCCAAAATACACAAATCTGTAATTGTCTCCTGTCCCCACGATTTGAGCTCAGAACTCTTGGTATAATTATTTGTACAAATCTCAATCAACCGTTTCTTTCTCTCTTTCTGAATGTATCTCACTACCGTGCTGTGAACGTCAAGTGTAATCCGTCATTACTTGTAAGTTAAAAAAATGTGTACCGTTCATATGGCAAACTTTATCCTTCAATCTTCTGCATGGATTACTGATATGATAACTCTCTGGACCTTTAAAATAATGCACCTTGTTTTCCCTCCTGTCCACACAATACTTTCGGGTGGATTGTTTTAGTTTATCCATGTTTCCATCTGAATAAATGATATTTGCTTTTTTCAGGATCGTATTCATTTATTAAAACGAAAGGTAATTCATGTTGAAAAATTACTAGTTGTAAATTGTTCATGTTTGTCACATAAATAAAAGATAATGCATATATAGATTCTTTGTTTGACAATTAATTGAAAAAATACAGATTTATGGTATGATCTCGCATAGACCCTAGTCAAACTTCAATCATGAATGAATACATTAGTCAATCTATCTCCACCACTGACATGAGCAGGACAAAATGTTCAAATTGAAGTTATGTACTGTAGATACCACATGAACGCAGATTGTGTTTAGTTATAAATATTACCAGTAATACAAAAATAAAGACATAAATACAGAAAAAGAAACATAACTTTATAATACACAAGAGATACATTATACATATCCATAGTTCAAAGATGGAATAGATGTTACAATATTTTCTTTTTGCTAGCCATTATGCGCAATTAAATGTTCATAGATGATGCAACCTTTTTTATCAAATGGGTAAATCTGACTTTTATCCCCCCATTGTGTGACCTTGAACCTATTTTGTGGTAACAGGTTGCAACGGCAAACTATAATTTTGACCAAACTGTATATGTTATCTTTTGGGGTGATGGATCTGCTGGACAAGCTTTCAACGTTTTTAACCCAACTTATTTGGATCTCTGTATAGCCTCAAATTTTCTATTTCCATTGCTTGAATATGTTGTTCATAAAATTTTTCCTCTACACAATTCTGAAGACATTTTATCTGTTGCATTTAGTTTTTGGGTTAAGTCATCGTAATTTGTTGGCCAATATGGCTTGTTGCTAATTTCTTTTCTTCTGATACCAGAAACATGAGTTAATTTAAGGAGGGGGGGGCCGGATATACATCTTCAGAGTTGTCATATTTGATAAATTTTACCTTGTACCCCACAACTAATGGCAAAACGTATATCTATATAAATCTAAACTATAATCATCCTCTACATAATTGACGGTTTATTGATTTTGACCCGGTGCCCATTGCTTGAGATATCAACTTCTCGCTGGAGAACATGCTTTATGTAAGGAGCTAGATTAAAAGGTTCAAGAGAAACCTGCATTGCCAACAGAGGGAAAATTACAGAAAAAAAACAGAATCAAGTTACCATAACTTTTTAAACAACAAGCGCGAACCGGGAATCATAAGGAGGATGCAATTATATTTAACCATATATCAAGGCACAATATGTAACTGTTAACTCGAATAATTTTGCTTTTGTACAGATTTATGCCACAGACAACCTACTCATTTGAACTCACAGTCGAATGTTACTGTAATATTACTAGATGACAACGATAACCCACCTACACTTGAGGCACTACACTACGAATGTCTTGTAATTGATTGTTACAAATGGAAATGAACCGGTGGTGATTGTCAAGTTATGGTATGTTCCAAGGGCTTTGCACTAATTATATATGTTTCTCCAAGAAGAATCCAAAACGCTACTTCCGCTTGGACGTGCTCAAACGTTTATTGCTTTCCCATACCATATATTTGTTTGGTTTGATAAAGATTTGAAAATTTCACAGAAAGGTCATCCGTTCATAACTAATCTAAGAGCATTCCTGCCACCTTTCCAATATAGTATTATGTTGCATAAACTATATTCTTCAAAGTAAGCTTTTTGAGCACCCTGATTTTTGACCTAACACAACATACTGCCAAAATACCACTTCGCTTCTACATTGCTATCAACGTATTTTTTTT